>JANPWX010017427.1:0-104142 GCA_024734555.1 Trochalopteron elliotii
GTAAATGCTGTAGTGGTGATAGGGAAAGATAAGCCTAAGGAGGAATGCACATTAACAATGGGTGGAGAAAAAATATCTATTATTATGCAGTATGACACGGGGGCCGACATTACTGTGGTGCCAAAGAAATTTTGGCCATCACACTGGCCTCTGAAAAGCGTGGGTGGACAAGTTCAAGGTATAGGGGGACTCCAGTTGGCAAAACAATCCAAAAATGTTATTCAAATCAAAGGATCAAAAGGGCAATTAGCTAGTCTCTGTCCTTTTGTTTTAGATTATCATGAACCCTTGATGGGGAGAGACCTCATGGCTCAATGGGGAGTCACTTTAAACATTCCTGACCCTCCACAAAATTTTCCAGTGGTGGTCACTGAGAAGCGCCCTCCCAAAAATTAAAATGGAAATCACATGACCCGATCTGGGTAGAGCAGTGGCCACTCTCTAAGCAGAAATTGAAGGCGCTGAATGAATTAGTACAGGAACAATTGCAAAAAGGACACATTGAGGAAACAACATCCACATGGAATTCCCCAGTGTTTGTCATTCAAAAATCAGATAAAACCAGATGGAGTCTTCTTCATGACCTCCGACAAATTAATAATGTAATTGAAGACATGGGTTCTCTCCAGCCTGGCATGCCTTCCCCATCAATGTTACCCAGAGAGTGGGAATTAGCTGTGATTGATATTAAAGATTGCTTCTTTCAAATTCCCCTACACCCTGACGATGCACCACGTTTTGCATTCTCTGTACCTAGTCTGAACAGAGAAGCCCTTGATAAAAGGTACCATTGGAGATACCTACCCCAGGGTCTAAAAACGAGTCCCTGCATTTGTCAATCATATGTTTCATCTCTGTTGTCTCCCGTTCGTGCAGAAGCAGAAAAAGTTATAATACATCATTATATGGATGACGTGTTGGTGTGTGCGCCCAACAGAGACCTGCTGACCCATGCGCTTGACCTGACAGTCGATGCACTGGTTGCTGCAGGGTTTGAATTGCAGGAATCGAAAATTCAACGGATGCCACCTTGGAGGTATCTGGGTCTCGAAATAGGTAAGCGGACAATTAAACCGCAGAAATTGACAATTAATACAAAAATTGAAACTCTTGCAGATGCCCATCAACTGTGTGGAGCTTTGAATTGGGTAAGGCCCTGGCTAGGCCTGACAACTCAAGACCTAGCACCCTTTTTTGAATTACTAAAAGGGGAAGACGAGCTGAATTCTCCTAGGGCACTAACCCCAGAGGCAAAAAAAGCCCTGGAAAAGGTTCAAGTAACCATGTCACCCAGGCAGGCCAACAGATGTGACCCTGACCTGCCTTTTCAATTCATCATATTAGGTAAGCTGCCACATTTACATGGAGTGATCTTTCAGTGGGACAAGAGAGAAAAGAAAACATCAAGGAAGGACCAGGATAGGAAAGATCCCCTCTTGATAATACAGTGGGTCTTCCTAAGCCATCAGAGATCCAAGAGAATGACAAAACCACAAGAATTAGTGGCTGAGCTGATTCAAAAAGCCTGAATCAGAATGAGAGAGCTGGCAGGATGTGACTTTGACTGCATTCACATTCCAATCAGATTAAAATCCGGTCAAATGACAAAAGCAATGTTAGAACACTTGCTTCAGGAAAATGAAGCGTTGCAGTTTGCCCTGGATTCCTATTCAGGACAAATTTCAATCCATCGACCTGCCCACAAAATTTTCAATTCAGAAGCCCAATTCCAATTGAAACTTGAAAGTGTCCAAAGTCGGAAGCCTTTAAACGCTTTGACCATTTTTACAGACGCATCAGGAAGGTCCCACAAGTCAGTTATGACTTAGAAAGACCCTCAGACCCAACAATGGAAAACAGATGTAGCTGACGTCAGCGGCTCACCACAGATTTCAGAGCTAGCAGCAGTTGTCAGAGCATTTGAAAGGTTTTCTGAACCATTCAATCTAATTACAGACTCAGCTTATGTGGCAGGAGTCGTCTCCAGAGCGGAGCAAGCAATTTTGCAAGAGGTGTCTAACATGAATCTTTTCCAATTGCTTTCCAAACGTATTAAATTAACATCACTCAGAAAGCGCCCATTCTTTGTCATGCACGTCAGGTCACACACAGATTTACCAGGCTTTGTTGCAGAGGGAAACAGAAGAGCGGATGCTCTTGCTGCCCCTGTGGAAATGGCCCCACTGCCAAATGTATTTGAGCAGGCAAAAATCAGCCATCAGCTTTTCCACCAAAATGCCCCAGGTCTAGTTCGCAAATTTAATCTCACACGCGAACAGGCCAAAGCTATTGTGGCCACTTGTCCCTCTTGCCAGCAACATGCAGTTCCCACTCTGAATGCAGGTGTGAACCCCAGGGGTCTCCACAGCTGCGAAGTGTGGCAGACAGACATCACGCACATCCCACAATTTGGAAAACAGAAATACGTGCACGTCTCAGTAGATACCTTTTCAGGTGCAGTTTTTGCCTCTGCCCACACAGGTGAGAAATCCTGGAATGCAATAACACACTTAATCCAGGCTTTTTCATTTATGGGCATCCCAAAAATTCTAAAAACAGATAATGGGCCTGGATACAAATCCAAAGAATTCCGCAATTTCCTGCAGCAATGGGGAGTGGAACATAAAACAGGCATCCCACACTCCCCGACAGGCCAAGCAGTCGTGGAGAGGACCCACAGAGATCTTAAAAGGGTTCTCAGTCAGCAGCAGCAGGTTTTGAAAATCGAACCTGCCTCAATCCGACTGGCCAAAGCATTGTTTACTATAAACTTCTTAAACTGTTCCTTTGATTCACCAAACCCTCCAATTATCCGGCATTTTGGTAAGAGCCAACAGCTGGCTCTCAAGGAAAAACCACCTGTCCTCATCAGAGACCCTGAGACTGGACGGACAGAAGGTCCTCATGAGTTAGTGGCGTGGGGAAGAGGATACTCCTGCGTCTCTACTCCCACTGGACTGAAATGGATTCCAGCCAAGTGGGTGAGGCCCTATGTTCCAAAAGTCTCTGAGCAAAAGTCACAGGTCTCAGTTGCCAGTCTGCAAAGAAGAAAGCCACAGAACTCCTGGGAAGAGTACTCCTTCTTTGTGCTCTTTCCTCACTGAACTTGTAAAATGTTGCTGTTCTAAGTTTTGCTTTACAGTCCCAGATCACCTGCCCAAAAAGAGGAGTCCTGCAACTGTCAACATCCGACTGCTGTTCCAGCCTGACAGCACCTGAACACCTGCCAGTGAAACATCCTAAATGCTGTCAGCAGAGACTGGAACAAACTTGAAAGGACTGACTGAACTGAAACTCCAAGAGTGATCTGATTTTCAACCAAAGATGGACTTTCAAAGTTGTTTTTGTTTTGTTGTTTTAAAATTGTTAATGCCTTGTTCTATTAATTATGCAGTTTGTGACATCTCCTCAAATTCAAAACATTTATCTTTAAAAAATAAAATAGGGGGAGATGTTGCAGTGCATGATTAAGGCTTTCAAAGTTTTATATGTAATTTATTTATTTTGTACTTGGTATGTCCCTTCCTGAATCCTCCACCCATCCCCTGATCCCCTTGGTATCTCCCAGAGGGGAACCCCTTGTCAGTCACCCTGGAAACTTGAAGAGAGATCATCTCCCATTTGGCCCGGTGCTCAAGCACCTGCCTTCTTCAATTGTCCTGCTAAGTGTCCCACTCTAGAACCTCCCAACCCCTTCCCATCCATTGGCCCGAATTCTCCTGTGGCCTCAGGCTATGTCCTGGGGTACATAAGGGAGAAGGACAGGCTGAGCCTTGCTTTTTGCACGTGGAGCTGCAACAATAAGCACCTTTCAAACCCACTGCAGAAGCCCGCTCTTCATTCCAAAGCCCCACCCACGCTTCCAGCTAGCAGATCTGAGGAAGCCACAAACTACCGCAGTTGGTCTGGGGTAAGCAGCCTGTGGGTAGCTGCCCCCCAGAAGGAAACCGCTGCAGCTTTGGTTAGAGAGTCTTCTGGAAAATGCTTTGGTCATTTTCTGTTTAATGCTCTTTGTTTTGATGTTTTGATACAAGTTGCGTTAAGGCTGAATTGCAGGTCTGAGATAGGAAAATCACTGACTACTTCTCTACTAATATTTTCTTTGTGAAGGGAAACCCAAAATTTTAAATAAACTCCCCTTTTTCTCTGATCCGGTTTTGCCAGTGGCAGCTTGTTGGGAGTTAAGCTGTAGCCCTGTTTTGTGTATCTTCAAACTGGTTGCTGTTACCATGTTTTAGATTATGAATCTGGATTTTTTGGGGGGGCTTTTATCACTCATTTCACCCAACAATTATTTGGAGGAGGCAGGGCTGGGGGAAAGGTGTGGATTGAGTTTGCTGTGTGCAGGTAACACACCTGTCGGGGTATGGTGGTGATGCTTTGGAACATTTTAAAAGCCTGAGCAGATTTAAGATTGACTTGCTGACAGCAGCACCCATGCTTCTAAGTCCTGAATTCTGTTGCAGAACTGATAAGTTGTTGGACAGGACAGATTTCAGGCTCCCCTGAAGCTCAGACTGCTCTTGTGGAATGAGGGGCAAACTGGTGGGAGCACTGCTGTCAGCACAGCTGCAGAACAGGAAAAAGACATTTAAAGGGGATAGCAGATAATTGTTATGCCTCCATCTTAAGCTTCATGAACCTGCAGAGCATTTCAGCAGGAACTTTGCTTGTCAAGGCATCCCCTCCTTAGCCACGGGTTTCTCTGCTCTGATTTGAAGATTTCCATTAATGAAGTTGTCTGTTCCTCACAGATGGAATTGACTGCAAAACACATCTGCAGTCACCAGGTTTTCAGTCTGGTTAGAGCAGATAAGATCATTATTGTTCTATCACTTAGCTCACAGAGGTTTAGTGTTAGATGATGTTGCTCATAGTGGTTTTTAATCCATCTGGCTCCATTGAAACAGGCTCTGTTACCTCTCAGTGGATACCCGGTAGTATTGGCCAAATTACTCAGAAAACATTTTATTGAGTCACTTTCTTTCAGGGTTGATATTATTTTAAGTGATGTTGTATGTGCTTGTATTTATGTGCATTATTTTTGCAAAATGTGCATTCATCATTCCCAATTTGGGGCAGTCTGGGATAGTTTATTGAAATGTAAATAATTTATTTTGGTATATTTTGCAAGAGAATAGCTTTTTCTCTGGGCAAGCATGCTAAATGGAGAATGTGAGATGTGATTGCAACTTGCCTAACAGTGTCCCTTCTGTCCAGGACTCTTGATTTCATTTTTGGATTCTGCTAGTGACACAGTCTAACCTTCAATCATGAGAATCAAGAGGGCATAGCCATTTTTGCTTTGGTTTGTTGCTTTGCAATCTGTTTTAACAACTGTCTTTTCTATTCCTTTCTTCTGAAATGGAATTCATATTTCTAAAGCCCATTCAAGTAAAGAATGATGTACATGTGCAAAATACTATTACACTGTAGGCTGTTTTTCACATTTCTGACATCTGTTGTCAGTCTGGGGCAGTTGTACATTTGTATTGCTGGGAGAAGGAAATTTACTGCAATGCAAAACCCACGGGATGTAAAAATGCTTAATGTCTACCTGGAAAGTGAGAGTACATCACTGATAAGGAACTTTGCAGTTATGCTGATAGGGTGATGTGTTCTTGGAGTGGCAGGCAAATTATTGATTGGAGCTGGAGAATCGTCTTTGGTAGCTGTTTGTCTTCTCTTTCTTCTGTGAGTCCTGGGGGAGTCATCTGGGAATTAGACTGTAGTCACTTCCAAGAGTGGATTTATAGTCTTTAACTGCAGGGAAAAAATGGGGAATTTCTTTGGAGGCAGGGATGTAAACAAGGCAGAGAGGGAATATGTTGGCTGGGTTACAGAGGGCCAGCACAAAGGCACAGAACACACGAGGAAATTATTTCCTCCCAACTAGGGAAATTTCAGCCACATCTGCCTGATATCTTCCATCAGAGACTCAGCTTTAGCCATTATTTCTGTTATGAAACAAATGAACACACGCTGGTCCTGAGTCCCAGAGGCAACTCCAGGGATGAAGGTGAGGGGGACCAAGTGATGCTCTGGGTCCCCTCTGTTTCACACGAGCACGGACTGAAATCTGTGCTGGTTTGGACTGTGTTCATTTGAGATGTGACAGGACATTTCTCTAGCAAACCGATCCCTGTCTGTGTGTCAGGTATCTACAGCAACACAGCTCAAGTCTTTTGAACTTCTGGGAAGGGGCAGCTGGTGTGCTTCAGGCTGCAGTTTTGCTTCTGGTTTCTCCAAGAACTGCTTTGAAACCAAAGCAATGCTGCCAGCCTTTCAAACAATGAGCCTACTTCAAGAGTTTAATATTACTCCACGGACTCCCAGGCAGGCATTGGGTTTTCAGAGAGGGGGTGGTTGTTTTTTATTTTAAAAAATGTTTTGGTTTTTTTTCAACACGCAAGAAAGAGATCAAAGTTCCTTTAGTTTATGTTCTGTGCAAAGGTCTGAGTTTGGAGCTTCATCTCCTTGTGGTTTTGATTTCCCCATTGCAAATACCATGATTGTGCGTTTTGTTATGGATCTCAAAATGTCTAAATGTCTTATAAATTACAGTTTGTATTTCTGCAGCTGAATCAACTATGACCAATTGTGCAGCTCTTCCTCCCCTTCCCAGTTTACCTCCAGCATTCCCCCACATCTGAATAAAGAGATTTTTAAGAAGCCTGGGCAATTAGCTATAACAGTAACTACCAATATTTTTGATTCCTCAACATCATATAAAACTGCCAGAAAACTGTTGAATTCACTCCATTAAAGGGAGTTGCTGAAGTTCATGGTGTGCCTTGATTTCTGACTCCTAATGAAAACACGTCAAACTGTTCAAACACAAGATGTTAAACAATAAGTGTTTGCTTCCCTCTAATTTTTCACCAAGAACCAATATGATTTTAAATGAAATAGGATTCTTAAAAAAATTATGATTAGTCTCTGGTGTAAAGAAGGGTCCTGAATGTGTTTAATTAGGCAACAACAAAGAGAACAAAATGATCAAATCTGATTCTGTAGATGTCTGGAGATCATACTGAGATATAATTGAAATAGAGGAGCTTGTTGCTTCTGATTGTTTAAGTGCCTTGCACACCCACTGCAGGCTCTGAGCACAATAAAATGTTTTATCAAACATTTCCTTCATCATACCCAGACTAAGATCCATACTCCTGTGATAATAGCAAGGTTAATTTATTCTGGTTTAAGTATTTGGGAAATTATTGAGTGCTGAAATTACAGGCTTTCCAAATGAAAATCTTTAGAAGCAAGAAGCTATGCTCTACATTCCTCCCAGATCTGAGTGCACTGAGAAACTTCTCCAGCACCAGAAGGAAAAAGCCCCTGCAGGAGTGAATCTTAATGTAGTATTAATTGGGTAACGGAAGAACACATCTCCGAAACATAGAGGGTGCATTTAGGACAGGACAAATAATCTGAAATACAAGTTTGATGAATTCCCTTCATCTCTGTGCTGTGGCTGCTGCAGCACTTTTGTTTATATTGATCTGAACGGCGTGGAAATTTTCTTTCATCTGTCATTTACATTCATTTTACCTCTTGCAATTGCCTCTGCCAGCTTTACATGCTTGTTTTCTGGTGAATCTATTAATAAGATTTCCAGTACATCAAAAGAATTTCTATTGGGCAAAGGTAGAATATAATACACTTGAGGTGTAGGAGGGTTCCTAGCTGCAATTTTACCTACTAAAAGTTATTAATGAGTTTTGTGAAGTAAAGAAAATAATTGGAAAGCATAATGCTAATTGCATGCTATAGATTTTCCTCTATTGCTTACTTGTTTAGCAAGTGACTTGCAGAATGGAATATTTGCACCATAGCTTTTTTTCTGATTGTGATATGCCTTCTGAATTGGCAAAAATAGGCCCAAAGGTCAAATTAATTAAAAACAGTAGGAGAAAGGACACAATTAATGCTGCAAGTTTGTATTTACATGTTCTTGCCTGAAAAATGTGCGAGGTGAATTTTGTTGTGTGCAAAGCCCAGATGCTGTACCCCAACAAAAATAAGAAATCGCCAAGAAATATCTTAAAGAGTAGAATTAAATTGAGCTCTTTACTCAGGAAAATTTATGCATGATGATTTCAGGGTGAGCAGCCAGGGCACTCAGGACACTGTAATTGATGCAGGAATGCAAGTCTGTGGCTATTTGAGGAAGGTGCCCATGCCCACAGTGTCCCCCTGTTTCCCACATGACTTATGCCAGCTTTGTCCGCATTAATGTTATTGCCTTTCCCCACAAACACTTTTCCTACTGCTTTATTCCAAAATTCTCCCCAGTTCTCAAGTATCTACAGCAATTTGCCTTCCCCTGAGCTGTAGGAACACAAAGTAGACCTAAAGCCTTGCATTTGCTGCTCCATGGCTGCATGTTACGAGGGATTTCTGCCTTTCTGGGTCAAGCAGAGCAAACAGTTGCCTTTCCTGATCCCAACCTTGGTGTCAGCCTTGCAAAAGTACTTCAGATTTATAGGTTGCAAGTTTAATGTGGTTTGGATGGAGAACAATATTTACCTCTGATTTAACTGAGCTGTACATGAAGTTTGAATAATCTTGAAGTAATGATTGCAGAGGTGTCAATCTTGTGTGTGGCAGATGAGGAACTGGAGGTAGCTCTAGGTGCATTCAGGGAGTTGCAGGAGCAGCACTGGCTGTGCTCTTGGCCTTCCCTCCCCAGCCCCTCAGGTTTCTCAGCTCTTTGGGCCACTCGAGCACCTTTCCAAAGATGCAGGGACTCAGACTGAGGATTATGCTACTTATGAGTACACAATAGTGCAGTTTTGGGGTTTATGCAGTAAATGGCTTGGGACCAAATTGTTTTTAAGCAAACCACTGGTCTGCTCAGCACTGTGACAGAGGCTCTGGCTGTCTGGGCTGTGGAGTCAGCAGCCCCGTGAGGAGCTGCCCTCCTGCCTTCCAGAGATGCCTAATCCTCACTTTTGCTGACTTGTCTCCTATTTCCTCTTGGTGCTTTGTGTATTTTTGCGTTAGCAGCTTTCTCTTGACTGTTGGAGTTAGTTACCAAGTGGACAGCCGCTCTTCTGCCTGGGTTTCTGGTTCCTATGCGTGGCTGGAGCTCACACCTTTCCCCTTCCCCTGTTTGCCAGGGGAGCTGCCCAGGTCCCAGGTCTGTGCTTTGCAGAGCCAGGTCCTGGTGACAGAGACCAGTCCCAGAGCTGACCTTGCCTCAGAGCTGAGCTCTCAGTGGGTGCATGAGTCCCACGTGTGGGTGGTGAAATGGGGCGAGGGCAGCTCTCCCCTGCTCAGCTGGAACAGCAGCTCTGGGCTGGCTGTGAGCAGAAAAAACCTTCCCCAGCCTTCAGCTGGATCCTCTCCATTTCCCTCATCCAGAACTGCATCATTCCTTTCTGCAAACTAACGTGTGCTGCATTTCCTCAGCAATTTGTACTGTTGTGTTTTGCTCGGAGAGGAAAGATGAGTGAGTAATCTTAACACTGCTAAAAGAATGGCTGCACTGAATATGGAAATAAGCTGGGAAGATTTAAGGAACAAGGGAAGGCTAATAGCTTTATATTTTGCTTTGCTGAAATTACACAAGTGGTGAATTCTGAAAGACAGTTATATATTCTGATTATCTGAAAAGGCAATTGCAGAGCCATGGCTCTGGAGGAGTGAGGGATGATATCAGTGATACAATGAAGCACTTCAGTTTGCAAAATTCTTCCCATTTGCAAATAGATATTTCAGACATCCATTTAAGAATGCATTATTAGCATGTAGTTAGACTCTAGTAACTTTGAATATTTCATGTATTCTACTGTAAATAACAGCTAAATCCCATTCATTATCACCCTGATAATATAAGCTGTGAAAATAGTGATGCAAATGGGAGATTTCTGACTTTAATCAAATAAAACACAATTCTTTTTCTTAAAACAACTTGTAGAGAAAAATAGATCTTTCAGATGTTTAAAACAAAACCGAAGTATTGTTCACCATAGCATTTATCACCCAGAATCTTTCCTATTTACAATAAGAGAAGATTGAAAGAAAGCAAAGTGTACCAGTAAAAATTTCCTTTATTTCAGTATGTAGAATGACTTCTCTTATTGAGACCAAAACTTTTACCTTACAATTTGAAAGGGAATTTCAGGACAAAACTTTTGGTGAAAGTTTTCTTGATCCAGAGAAATTTTCCTGGACCACTGGAGTCCACTGGAGAGTGTGCTGCTGATAAAAGCATCCATCCTGGGATGCTGGAATTTACTTTGTGCAAGTCAAATACAGCATGAACTGCATCACTTCTTGCAAATTTTGGCCTAGAGCTTTATTTTATACATGCCAGCAGGTTTTCTTGGGAAACTCTTGCTTCTTCCTTAACCAGTTCACCCAAAGGTGGAGTAAGTATTGCTGCCTTAAGAATGTACTCAGAGAGGTGACCTTGGTGGCCAGCACACTGTAAATTTAAAAATAAGAATGGGTAGTCAAGGTGGATAAAAGATATTTTCTCAAGGCCATAAGGATAACTGTTGCAAGGACAACTCTCTGATACAGAGAGCAGAAAAGAGAATGCTTTCACTGCTCTCTAAGAAGGTCTTGAGTTTCCTCAGAAACTTTCTCCATTTTGAGCAAGGGAAAACTTTTTGTCTATTCTTTCTCTTCTCCAGAAAACACAAGATGCTTTTTTTGACAGCTGCATGAAATGCACTCATTTTATTCTTGCATTTTATCTATCAATTCCCATTCTAGCTAATCAAACACTTGATATCAAACATTATAGATTTCCTGCTATAACAAATAAAATGCTGTTATAATAAAGGTGTGCTGTCATAACAAATGGAGTTAGATAGTGACATGCCAAAGAGCTGCCTTGTTACTAATTTTAAAAGGCTCCTTTTGGGTTTTTTGTTTTTATTTTTTTTTAAAACCATAATAAAATGAGTACAATTCAACAGCTACATGAGTGCAAATCAAACATAAAATTACTGCTTGTCTGTATTACACATGAACTGCTTTGTAATCATCCAGACTGGGAGGAAAGATTTTATTTTATAGAGTCAAATGCAACTGAGGTGTTGCACCACTACTTGAACTGGAGCAGTTAAGAGCATACCTTGCACAAATCTTGTTTTGCTTCTGACTTCGGCACACTTGCAACCCAAAGAACCAAAATTAGATAGAAGTCCTTTTTTTCTGGGAAGCACTAATAAGAACAGCTCCATTTCTTGGTTCAAAATGATGCAAGCACATTTCCAAGGCGCTTCAAGTGAACACTTGTGGTGACTTGTGAGGTTACACACACGAATGTTGCTTCAGAAAGATTTGACCTTTACAGGAAAAACTGAACAGAAATAACATTGCAAAGGGAAATAGAAACAGGTGCTTGAGGTTTCTTCCAGGTCTCTATAGCCCTCAGGGTTGGATTTAAGGCTTAGCCTTGACTATGATACAAAAGTCTGGAGGTCTGTGAGTAATTCACTGGAACATTTATTATTCCAGGAATCCATACCTTGCTCATGAAGAAACATGAAATCTATTTATCTGAGCCACGACTGAAATGTATAAGTTAGCATAATCAAATTAGAAATAGAGTCCCATGTACATTCATGAAAGTATAAATTCTGCTCTATTTCAATATTAGCACAAAGAATTCACAATTGTAATAACACCCAATCAATATTTCTGCTTAAAAAGATTCTTGCTGCCATGCCAGCAGTCAGAAGTGATGTCAAATATTGCTGAAATGGTTCTGTGTTATTGTTTATTATGATGTTCTTTTAACTGTAAAATGGCTTTGCCTATCAGATATCAAGCATTCAAGATGATAATATCAAAGATGATGTAAATTGAAGAATGTGTTAAAGAAAAAAATCAGAACTGAGATTTTCCTCTTTCAAACTTACCAACAACACAGCCATAGTGTAACTTTCATGTGTAATTTTTATTTAATCACATGTCAAATTGAAGGCTTAGATGAATTAAACTTTAAAAAGCATGATTTCAGCTATCATTTTGACATCTAGCATACAATAACTGCCTTTCAAAAGCTAAATAAAATGTTTGACATGCTTTAAATGTTATTTCCAATTTTATTTGATTTTATTTCACTTCTTTGTTGTTATTTCAAGAAGCCCAGAAAATACAATTTAATTGCTAAATGTGGCTGGGGAAAGTCTTAAGAGAGATGCTCCGGTACAATTAGCGTCTGAAAATAAATACCCTTTGAAATTGTTAATCAGAAATTTGTGAAGTTCCAGGTTCATAATGTGTTTGTTCATCAATGATTTGGGGAATGAGTTTGTTCCATGACCTCAGTGGTGAGAGAGGATAATGGGAGTGGTGGCTTAGCCCCTGGTTACTTCAGTAAAAAATGGAAAATTTGCTTCTTAAAGCAGGCAGTGTTGGTTACAAACCCCTTCTTTTTGCTGCCTGCATGGGAAGGGTTCCACAGAGCTCTCTTGCAATGGCCAAGAGTGAGAATATCTGACATTTCCCTTATTAGCTTGCTGCAGTTTTACTTGCCTGCAACAGGAGCCTGCAGGGACCTGTACATGATTCCTAAAAGGCACCCTGAGTAAGTGAGTGCTGGAGGTACAAGATCATCCTGCAAGATTATTTCTCATCACTTGAGCGAATTCTTTGTGTGAGTGAATCCAGCTATATGATCTGACAATTTAAAGTAATTTCCATTTGAGCAGGTGTAGGGGCACCAACTGTTCTACTGGTTTTCTGTGGAGGTAGTAATTCTTTCATTGAAAATGTACAAATTTGTCTAAGATAATCATCCACGTTGAATTTCTATTTGTCTGGGCAGCTAACCCAGCTTTTGTTTGCCCTTTTGAAATTAATAGGTTATGCTTCCTGCATCTAAATAAATTAACAAAGTGGGAGGAGTTATTTAAATCAATAAAAATGAAAGCCTAAAACTATTTACTTCTCTTATATTATGGTGGAACAGTCAGATTTTTAATCACAGTGAGAAAAAGCAAAAGTATTTATCAAATCTTCCTCTTCTTTAGAAGGTATCCAGATGCTGTATTTTCCCTTAGTAATTAGTGAGGATGTAAGATACCAGTTACTAATGTTAATGAGATTAAATTAGGAGGGCTAGCAAAATTTTATAACAAGAATGTCAAAAGGATTCTATTGGATTCCTTTTGGAAGTTTCAAAGAGCTGAAAATGCAAAGTCTTGCCAGTTTTTAAAAGGGTAGATATGGTAAATTGGGAAAACAGCAGGTCTGATTTGAAAAACAAATAGACAATCAGGACCTGAAAGGAAAGCAACCAATAAATTTGGGGCAGTGGCTGGAACAACTGAACTTGTTCAATGAAAAGAAGGGCTTGTTCACCAAGTTTCATCTGTATGAGATGGCAAAAATTTTATTAGAATTACTTGTTCCAGATCGTTGTCTGATGCCTGCATGAATTAAGAAAATGGCAGCACTGCCATGCAGAGGAATAGCTGGGCTTTTTTCATCTTGATACATTTTTCTGAATGTACTCTGTCATCAGCATTATCAGGTGTGACACACCCAAGGACACGATCAAATTTAAAATCATGAGCCTTTAGCTGAAGCCAGTTGATTTAAAATCATACAGGTGACTAATAGCAACTCAATTTATGCAGCTAAATATTTACAATTTTTAGCTGAATGTGAGGGTTGGTAACATTTTTAATTTTGCTTGGGATATGGGATTTTTTTTTTTCTCACTGGGCTAGGCAGTTAAAAAAGAGTTGGTGACTTTCTGGTCTCTTCTACTGTCAGCTAGTTCAAATCTTCTGCTGTATTTTGACAATGAACCCCAAAAAGAAATATTCCTTTTTTTACACTTAGTGAATCCCAGATGCACAAAGTAGTAACCACTTATACATAGTAACAACCATTGACTTCCCAGTCGTTTTCAAAAGCTAGTATGGGCTAACTTGGGCTAAAATGTTTTAAGAATGCTTAAAATTCACTGGTAGCTTGGAGAGGAGGGGATACAACACAACACAAAGGCAGAGCAAACCTCACAAAATACAGCTTTTACAAACAGCTCATGCAATGGAGGTGGAATTTTTTCATACTGTGAATACCAAACTCATTTCAGATGAAAGAAATAGCATATTCCCTTTCCACATTTCATAGCTGTACATCTGTGCAAGCTGGGTGCAGTTTTGAATGTAGGGAGTAAATGAGAAACATTGCAGGAATGTTTTCACTGGATCAACTTGAAAAAACTTCAGTTATTTGGGCTTGGAGGAAAGAATTGATGGACACTGCTGGTGTGGATAGGGCCCTGAGAGGCAGCTGACAGTGAAGTGGAATAGGATAAATCATATCAGTCATTTCTGTGGATCCATCTGTTTTTTTGGGCTGTGCAGAGACACTCTATGCATTTTCACCCAGCTGAGGTGGGAAAAGGCAGCAGGAGGAGCAGGACCACTGTCCCAGCCAGGCTTGCAGAGAGCCCTGGGGCAGCTGCAGGCAGCAAACTGGAGTTCAATGAGTGATTCTTCTGGTGAAAAAGTGCAATGGAGGCGTTTGGGGGTGTTAGATGTGAACCTTTCACCATCTGAACCTCTTCCCAGTGGGCCGTCAGGCTGTCCCAGCAGTCACAGAGTTGTCTTCTCCCATTTCCATCCCATGGAATGGGAAGACATTCTGTGTTCAGCTCTTCAGAGCTCAACTGCGATGGCTTGGCTTGATCTGTTCCAATACTCCTCAAAGATCTGCCAAATGAGGGAGAGTCTAAAATCTGAAAATTTGATAAACAGGAAAGCAGGACTGGAAGGCCAAGTGTACTTGAAAACGGATTAAATCATCTGGAAAAAGAGAACGGCAGGAACAATGAATGCAAAGTGCCCCTCTTAGGCTGCAGTGATTGATGGCAATAACCAAAAAGGGAACAAGGAGGAAAAGATCAATAAAAAGGACCTGGGCATTATGGTGGTTGGCAAGGACAGAAATGTGTTGTGCTGCCATGGCAAAGGAGCCTGCAGGAGATGTGAAACGATCCTGCTTAGTGCTGTCAGGACCTTGGCTGGAGCTGGGTGCAGGGTTTTGGGCAGAGCACGGAGCCATGAGGGAGCTCCTGCACAGAGGGAGCAGCCAGAGAGAGCAGGAGCAGCCAACAGATTGAAATAATAAGGTCTGTTTATTCTGAAGCAGAATAAAGTGCCAAATGCCAGAAAGATGGGTGGGAATAAGCAGACCGTGATGGATGGGACTGAAGAAGTTCTTTATTTTGTAACAAGAAAGAGGCAGGTTCAACATTAGAAGAGAAGGTCTCCATTAGATGGGGTGAGGCACTAAAACAGGTTTTCTGGGAAAGTCCTGAGTGTCTTACTGGTAGCTGTTAAGAAGCGCTGTCTCTCACTTCTGTCAGGAATTGTACAGGTGAGGTTGGTGCTGCCGTGTTCTTGACTGCACACACTGCAGAGCAGCTGTCTGTGGGCATGTGTAATAATGTCACTGTCACAAAAAGAGACTTGCAGAAGTGGAGGAGCTGAACTTAGCAAAAACTCAATATAATTGAATATTTTCAACACCGCCACCCTATAGGAACCAAATATCTAGGGACTCCTGACAATATCTGCTCTGTTATAAACACTATGTACTTTTTTGCATAATTGCATCAAAAGTCTGGTCTTCAGCTTTGCTAATCCCAGCAGTTCTGCATCCAGAAAGTTTTGCGTTGCCTTTGAATATAATTTTGAGTAACAACAACCTAAGAATATTTTAAACTGTTTGTTTGTCGGGGTTTTTTTGAATGTTCATGCTTCAAGTTTCCAAAACATGGTTATCAGACACATCAAAATGAGCAGGAGAGCTGCTTATCTTTTTTTCATGTTTTCTTTTAATACTGGGAGAGATTTACATTTAAATTATTCAGTTCCTAAATCATGCAGAGTCACTTAGGTAATAAAAACTCTGTCCTGTGCCTGGTGCATTGGGTTCTTTGTTTCATCTGTCCCTTCCTTCCACATCTGGGCTGAGATGCTTTCCATCCTCAGCTCCCTGGTTCCCAGCTTCCAGCCTTTTACAGTTAAGGTACAGGTCTGTGGTACAACGAAAATCAAAGGAGTTGTAATGAAATGTCTGAAGGAGAGCAGGGGAATCTACTTTTCATTCATTAGCTTAATGCCTGTGCAAAAGCTATTATAATTGTTTTCAGTACATAAGACTTGTTCGTTCTTTCCCTGCCTTAGAAGAATCCAACAGCATTATAAATGTGTCACATTTTTTAGGCCCAAAAGTGTGGAACAGCTTTTAATGGGAAAGAAAATGTTTTTTGAAAACTAGAAAACTCAGCAGTAAAATAAATTGAGCCTCAGAAAGTGATTGAAATCTCCAAGTCAATATGCAAAAGGTACCAAAGACTTGTGAAGTCTGACAGAATCTCTTTAGTTTGAGGTGTCTTTCATTTTGCATCAGGGCTTACATTTTTAAAAAACAGCAGCAAGCAGTGCTGTCAGGTGCAGTGGGTTTGAAAGCAGCTCATGAAAGCCTGAAATTGTGCACAACTCTGGGTAACGCGTCCTCAGCAGATAACCAAAATAATACATTTCCTAAATCAGCTGCATTAAGCAATTACTGTGATGGAAAACCGTGTCGTTTCTGTTCCTTCCTTGTAGCCCCAGTGCTGCATCACATTCCACCTGCCAGATGGCTCCCAGGAAAGCTGCAGTAATAGCGGGCTCGGAGACCATGAGCCCACCAGTGGGGCCAGTGCGTCCCACCCGCTGTCCCTGGGCTTCCCCCAGGATGAGTTCTATGAGCAGGCATCCCCCAACAGCCGCGCGGAGGGAGATGGCAACTCTGACCCTGAGTCCAGTAAGTGCAGAGCTCTGCTCATCTCGTTCAGTCTTTGCAATCAGTCAGTTGCTGGGCTTTCTGTTCCTCCAGTAATTATTGAAAGTGAGCATTGGAAGAAGCGTTCTGTTTCTAAAAATGGGAGGTCTGGCCATTGGAAATAAAACACTTGGAGCTGTTAAGGGTTTATGGATGAGCTGGTGTTTTTATGGAGCTGGTGTGCTATGCACAGAGGAGCTTTCTGAGGAGGTTAACACTGTTGCTCTAATGGTCATAAATACTGTGCTGAGGGAATTCGCATTTTTTAACATTTCCCTCTCCAACACTAGTGTGTGCTGTAGTTTAACAGGGACTTCATGGGTGATGAGCAGCTCTGTGAAAAGACTGGAGTCTCCAGAAATAAGGGTTTCTTGATTTGTCTTTTGAAAGCAGCAATGGTGTGTAGTAATAATCTCAGAAGAGTTTTTAATCTTCTGCCATTGCCACTGCCTTCTTGTGATGTCCAAAACAGGGAGACAGAATTAACAGGAGCGAGAGCTGTGGGTACTGGCTCTGCTCTCTGTGCTGTGCTGTGATAGCCAGTTGGAGACTCCACTGAACTTTAGTCAACTGTTAATTGTCCAGAGGCTCCTTATCTAGATTAAATTGAACCGTGCCATTGATAAAGAAACACCTGAATGTCTCTAAGCCTCTAAGGCCTTGTTAGCGGCTTATAAGTGATTTGAAAATAAATCTGTTCTGGGCAAAACTTGACCCATAAGGTGGATTTCAGCTTATTTAGTATATCAGGAGGAATGAATTAGTGAGTGCTATGCACTTGAAATAGCTGTAGAAGGTAGTTACACTCTGCATGGCAAATCCAGCAGCCAGAAGAGAGCATTCTCTCCCACTCTGAGCTGGCTCTGCCACATTCAGCCTGGCTCTTGGAAATCACACCTCTGCCTTTGCCTTTGCTGCCCAGGACTGGAGCCTCAGGGGCTTTTGCACACATGAGGTGTGTCCTCTTTTTCTTTAATTTGTAAACTATTACCTAAACTTAACTTTAAAATTTGTAAGGTGATATGTTTCCTGAAGTAATGCCAAAATATTATGTTTTCCAAGTTGATAGACAGCTGACAAGAACCATCAGAGGTTTTTGATCTTGTGATGGAAGCAATCATCATTTGCTTTTGTGTTTATGTATTTGAGACTGTAATATACCCTCAATAATATTCTAGGCAGTCAAACTGGGTTCTTCACAGAGTTAAGCTCTAAAGGGCTACAAATATACCACCAAAGAAAGAAAATATCAAGTTATATATTATTTTGCTGCTTGTTGCTTGTAACTGATATTTATACTTTACTGAAGTGAAAATGATGTACATGAAATCAGTATCCAGGGCCTTTCCTGCAGAGAGCATGGGACAGGACCTGGTGTAGAAGAGTTCTCAGAACAGGCATGTGCATCCTGTCTTTCCATTTACAAAGAGGCTCAGGTTTGGGATGTGCCAATGCTTTTTGTGCCCAGGTTTTTTAATTTCAGAAGAAATATGCACCATGACACTTGTAGAATGTGGCTCTAAAAGTAACTCAGCTCTGACATCTGAATGTCATTGACACACATCCCTGTGAGCAGGGTAAGTAGGCATCAGATGTTTTTCCAAATGTGAAGTTGAAGAAAGTTTAATCACCTGTCTAATTACCTGACAGCTCAATTTTAAACTTGAAGTTGCAGTTTAATTAGAGTTTATTTTATGTGAAGATTTTTCTTCCCTTCCAACTTGTATCTTATTGAAACAGTTTAATTGAAGTAGCAGGGTGGTTACAGCAGGGAGAGCTTCTCTTGTGGCCCTTTTTAGTGTTTTATGCTTATATTAATGGCAGCATCTAGTGGCAGGAACAAAAAAGCAGATTTAGATAGATGTTGTGTGCTCCCCTACATCTAAGTGAAGAAGGGGAAGACCCACAGCATATTTGTGTTCAGTGTGCTGCTGCAAAGTGACTTGGTGCAGATGACAGCAACCCAAAATATCTGATGAGCCTGAGGTTCATGTGGTTCACTTGTGCATGCAGGACACATTTAGCCAACAGTGAAACAGTAAAATTAGCTCTGAATTGATGGCTTCCTCTACAATCTTCTGCTGGATTTTTGGTTGGTGTTTTATCTTTATTCTAATTTGGAGTGGCTTGATACATTCAAAGTATTTCTTGTCTTCCTTCATGGACTAAAATGTTGTTAATGTGAAAAGAGACAGGAAAATACAGTCAGGTAATCTGAGTTCATACAGCAGAACAAGCATGGCCTTCATTCCCTCCTAACATCTTTAATATCTGACCTGTCTTAATCTGAGACATTGTCTGGAATGTTAAGCCTGATTTGTCACCTGGTGGGAATTTAGTTCAACTTTGCCTGCCAAGGAGAGAGATTTGGGGTGAAATGATGTCAGTAATCTCCAGAACCAACCAAGTACCCTATGAAACCTGATGGCAGCTGTGACATCACTCATGGCCATGTTCAAAAGTGTTTTCTTCCTCTTGCTTTTCCTGACTACAGTCCTTTGGTGTTATTTGTTTCTCTAATACTGGAAATTGTTGCATTTTGGAAGCTTTCCATTTACTAGCAATACTTAAGTGTTTATTGCAAACCACTGAAAAAGATGAGCATAACAAAATAAAATTTAAAAAAAACCACCCTGAGAAATATTGGTGAGAGGAAGCTTTACAAATTCACATCTCATTCAGGACTGAAGCAAGGAGGGAAAGAAAATAACTGTAAGGTTATAGTGGTTAGAAAACTGTGAGAAATTTATATGTAAACCTTTAAAATTAATTGCCTGTGCTAATTAAAATTAGAAATAGGCTATTTAAAATGATTTGTCTTCTCATACATTAGTTCCCTCCTTAGAAAGACATAAAGTTCAGTGTGGTAGATGCATCATAAGGAAGAGATGCCAATAAGCTGTCACACTAAGTAAATAGTAATATAAAAATGCATGTAGGTTTGTAGAGAACTCTTGTATGTGGTATTCAGATATTTTCTCCTCATAAGTTGCTCAAATAAGGATGCTCCAATAACTCCCTATGCTGAGGATTTTAACCAAACCATCTTTTCCTCCCCTCTTTTACCCCCCTGTTTAAATACAAAACATACTTCAAGAATAGACAAAGACCAACAAATTCTCCGTGTCTGGACTTCCCTGGCAAATTCTCTCTGTGGTGCCCTCTCAGTGGCTGTAAGCAGTGATGTTGATCAAAGGAGTTGAAAGGTACATGTAAACCTCAGTTCTACTGGGTTATTTAATACATATGTAAGATATTAGTGACAAATTTTCCTGCTTCATCTGTTTTTATAGCCTTATCTAATCTGTTTTCTTTCCTCTAGACAATAAAATTATATTACTTTTGTTTGGAGAAAAAATAGAATATGACTAGTTGAGCCAAGAAATTGGGCAGAGCAAGAGGAATGATTGCAGCTTGGGGACAGGGAGTGTGGAGGGGAAGCCAGAAAACCTGAAAGTAATCTGCAATTAAATAATAGCAATCATTTTCTATAAAGAAAATGGAAGTATAAACAAAGCTAGCTGAAAATTAAAGTTAATGAGGCAAATTACACTGAGATTTCGGGGTTTCAAATAGGAGGAAAGTGGTGTATTAAGGAGGGGGGGTCTCCATGAAGAATATTTAACATGAATTACTGACTAATAAGCCAAGAAAGTTGCATTGAAAATCAGCAAGTGTAGAGCTAAAGGGGACTCAGTAGATACCATAAGTTTGTGGCCATGTCAAGCTGGTGCTGCCAGAGGTGTCTGGATGCTTATTTTTGTTTCCCAATCACACCTTCACATGATTGAAGATCTGTTTGGGTGAACTGGATTGAAGAATTCCTGTGGGTTCAGCCCCTGGGGAGGGGGAAAGTTAAATTTTAAATACATGGATTCCCTAGTTCTATTTGTTCCACAAGGCACAACTTGTGGACAGCAAATGAGTAAATGAGTAGCTGGGGCAAAGCTTTGCTGGCTTTAAGTGATGATCAGAGTGCAGAGAATCAGTCTTAGGAAGAATTAAGACTGCAATCTGTGGTATTTAACCACAGAAGAGGGAGGTTTGCAGCAAGGAAGACATCTGTTTATGATTAAAGACAGCATATATTTCTTCCTCAAAATTAAAAGAACACTTTCACCTTGACTTAATTTTTGATAAGGATGATGTTGATGAGCACCAAGGCAGGCTGATGAAGAGTGATGATAATGGCACTAAAAGTCAGAGCAGGTTCAGTGCATTCATGTGGAGGAGAGGAGATAATCTTCCTCCCAAGATATCAGAACTGATAGTTTTCCTTATTTTTCTGTAATTCTGACACACAAGGTGTCAAGAAAAAATAAAGCTCTGGTCAAGCTCCACTACTGGAAAACATTTACAAAGAAGAAACTGAGATATATATATATATATATATATATATAAAAATATAATGCAAAAAATGGTATCATGGGTTTCCCAAGAGTAGGATGAGATTAGCTCCATTATCTCACTTCGATGATATGTATTTTTAACATGGGGGAATACATGTACAGTTAATCTATATATATATATATTAAAGGACTAATAACTGTTATTATGACATTAGGGTGAAGTATTTGTAATTAAGAATGAAAAGATGTGGAATAATACAAGAATGGAAAAATCTCCATAATTATCTTCATTATTGAGCTTGGCATTAAAAAGCAGGAACATGTCAATGAAATATTCTAGTAGCTCAAAGCCAAGCATCACTGATAATAGAGGAGGTGTGCATGACACGAGAATTGGATTTTGCTAAGGATTTGAAGTAATAGCAGTGGGATGAAATCTAATAGTTGAGAGTCATTCTCATAGGAGCTGCTGTAAGTAACTAGTATATAAATCACCAGCTGAAAATGACATAAAGAAAAAAAAAAGAGTATTACAAAGATAAGCTATAAATCACCAATACCTAATGTGACTGTGGAAAAAACCCTGGGTTACTCGTAGCAGAGGGAAAAAAGAAGAAAAGGAAAAACCCCAGGGGGTTGCTGACACCATAACAGGCCTGTTATGAATAATGTTGGCTTCCCACGTTAAAGAAAGGTGAATTTGCATGAGAAACAGGCATAAAGAAATATTGTTAATAACAGGGTGTGATAGATAAATTCGTGTATTAGAATATTAGAAATGTAATAGATGTAGTAAATAAAATAATGTATCAAATATATTGTACTTTGCAAACCATGGAACACTGTAAAGTAAGTCCCAGTTCCCATAAAGGGAAGGTGTTCCCGAATATCGAGACTTACTTTGCAACTGTAAAGACAGCAGGGCGAGACTTGAATTTACAACTGAAAGGACTGGCTGAGCAAGATATGGCTCGTTGATCGAATCAGACTCTGTGCACCTGGACAATCAAGTAACTGATGTCAATCTCGATGGAGAACCTGGAGATGAAGTAAAATCACCATCCAAAAAGCCGTGTTCCAGGAACCTCCTTTCAAGACATACACCAGTGCTGAGAAATCTGTTCAAGGTTCATCAACGAGTGAAAGACGGCGCATGAATGTGGAAATTGAACAAAAACATAATGGACTAGCCGCTGGGCACAAAAAACAGTATAAAAACCAGACCCCAAAACTCAGAAAGTGTGGACAGGGTGGGATAGCACCCTTGCTTCTGATCGCCTGTTCACCCAGCATTCGATCGATGTTGCTTGTGGCTGTCTCAGATTTTTGAAATGGAAAAATAAAAATCTTGTGCTTTTTATCCGATTGGCTGATATTCATTTATAACAAGGGGAATGGGATGCCCATATACAGAGGAAGGAATTGATATTGGCTCAGTTAAACTACAAGGTAAAGGCTGGCTGGGGCCTGGGGCTACTCTCACACAACAGCAGGCAGTGGAAGCCAAAATACAGCACTGGGTTGGTTCACTGGGAAATGGTCTGGTGCTGCCTTTAAACCAGCCAAGGCTGGAAATTCAGGGGCTGCAGACGAGATCAGTGAGGAAGTACAGAAGCAGGGCATGAAAATGCAACCTGGCTTTAAAAAGGAGCTTGATAAATGTGTGAGAGGGCAAATAAATCGCTGTCCATAAGAGCAGCAAATCCAGTGTGTCACACAAGGGGTGACTCTTCAAGGCTGGGAATATGAAATCCAAGGGTGAATGTGTTTGCTGAGCCTCAGTTCTGCTCTGGGCTCCAGCTCCAGCCCCAGCTGGACACAGGTCTGGTCATCACCAGTCCAGGAGCGTGGCCGTGCCACCACCGGCCGCTGGTGTGATGGGAGCTGGCACCTGCTCTCCCCAGTCCTGCCAGCAGCTCAGTGACAGCCTGGGGGGGGCTGTAACTCTGCCTGGTGGAGAAGAAAGGGTCAGCATAGAGCTACAGACAGGGAGCTCATTCTCCCTGGGAAAAACGCCTGCATTTTCTGCCATGCTGACTTGTCTGATAATCAGAAACTCTGCAGTTGCTGAAATATACTCTTTAAACACTATCAATAAGATCCTCTGGCAGCTGGATTTCAGATCTCATGCTGGGGAACAAGAAAAAATAAATCTACAAAGTCTTAAGTTTCTTGTTCCCTGTCCAAAAACTGGACTGCCAACAGATAGAATTTTTTTAGCAATGGTTTCGTTTTCCTTCCCATCTTCTGTACTTTTTATTTCCACAGAAAGGTTGAAATGTAACAGCAATATTTTAGTTTGGTTGTTGCTGAGTTATAAACACAATTAGGCCTAGTTTGAATGAAAAGGAAAGCAGCTGTCATTAGTTAAAGATAACAAATCTCAGGCTAAAATATATCCCAGTCTCCCACAACTGCCCATTGGGCCCTTTAACTTCTGCTGTATTGAGATTTTCTAACCCCATGGCTGAATACTAATAATTAAGTCAGAAAGTGCTGAGGTAATTAATCTTTCCGAAGCAATAGAGTTTGATTGGTCTTCTACCTTTAATCAAATTAGCTTGCACGTAGGTGGCAGAATGTAATGGCTGAGCACAGCTCTGTAGCACTTTGTGAAGCGCCAACCCCTGCGATGACCTCCGGTGAGTGCACCCATGAATTATGGTCTGGGAGCCTCCACAGCAATCACTAAGTGGCTGTGTGATTTAAAAGATGGGGGATCTGGCAGAGATCAACATCAGGATGTGCTCAACACTCCCATTTTCAGGGGTGTATCTCTTAGGGGTGCAGTTTCTCTCTGCGTGGCACATGTTTGAGGGCACTGAATGTCACAAGGCTTCAAACTGTGTGGGTTTTCCAGATGTTTTAGTTATTTTTTTCTGGAATAATTTTAGTTATAAGAACATAGATTGAAGCAAGACAACAGAAACTCCTATAAAACAAAACATGATGGTATTCTGGATTTGTCCCTGACTGGAGAGTGGGTAAAAGGGAAGACTGGAGGGGTCAATTTGCAATGATACAGATGAGTGGCTTTTGCTAGCAGATTTTCACTTGTACCTGAGAGGATACAGATTGCATATCCAGAAATAATTCCATGATGTGGTAATTTGATCCCTGGGTGCCTGACTTAAAAGTTATTAAAGCAGCTGACATAAAGAGGGGAAGATGGACAAAGCAAATAAAATTAAAAAATGCAAAAGCAGAAAGATTGTCCCACAGCCTCTCAGTCAAACAGGATACTATAAACAGACATTGAATTTTAAAATTTTATACTTTCTGTGTATAAGGAGCACTCTCTATAAATTCTTTTTAAAGTAAATTTTAGATATTTTATTGCTGATATCAGAATATAAAACCTTGATGTACATTTTCTACTCTTTGAAGAAAAGGAAGATAAAAGCAAGTTTTCTGAGATGTACCATGTTTTTTCATGCAAAATCAATGGGGATTGATGAAGAAAATCAATGGGTAAAATCAATGGGGAAAATATGCTGGATTTTCTAGACTGCATACTGGGATGAAGTAACTCAGGCAATAATAAAATGTTTGTGAATGCAACTTAATGCAATTCTTGACTGAGGTTTGTAATAGAAGTTGCTCTGTCTAAAGTGATTATAAAGAATAGTTCCACCTTACAGCTGAGAAGTCAGTCACTTCTCATGGAATAATAAGGAGGGCTTTAAAGCATTTATTTTGGTGGGGTTTCTTTTAATAATAAATGAGATCTGACATCTATAAACAGTGATTTAGTGACATGTTCTGTGATATATATTTATGTTATCACTTAAGCTGACACGGTAATGGATAATCCTATTTGTTCTGTTTATGAAAGTTTTAAAATATATTGCTATGGTGAGCAGGCTGGTGGGGAAGAGGTGGAGAGAGAACAAATTCCTTCCCTCTAGTTTTTCAAGCTCCTTTTAGCTGACTGGCTGTATCTCTACTTTGTCTCAAACTTTCTCTTCTTTCTTCTTCTAAGAGTAGAAAAACACAGATGATGCAATTTGTCTTTTTTTACCAAATCAAGCTAATCAGTCACTGCAAGAGGAGCTTTTAGCAATATGAAATATTAAGATGTTTGTTAGCATTGAGTTCCTGTTTTAAAAATGGAAATATGGGGGGGGGAAATTCTCTTATATAATTTAAGCCATCTGAAAATTTTTGTGATTATAATTTGATTTGAAGCATCATAATTTATTACTTGATTTCCACTGTGATTAATGAAAAAATATATCACAAAATATATTTAAAGACTGTATGCAGCTACCAGTCTGTCTTAGAAATTAAATGGAAAAATTGTATTTATTGAACAAAGCAAATTTCCAACTGACGGTGCATTTCAAGTCACACCATTTGCTGACTCAAATCTGATCAACTCAATAAATCCAGTCACTGTTGTTCTTGTTTGTGTAGAGATGTGGTCATCCTTTAATCTGATGCTTTCCTTCTAACTGGACTTTTGGTAGGGAAATAGGATTGATCCAATCTTGAAGCATGCATTAGGAACAACTAGAATTGTTAAAAAAGTCATCTGTATCCATATATTCCTGAATAGGGGAGATATTTTTTGCCTTTACACTTCAAATAACTTTTAGCCATGTGGAAAAGCAGCGTATTGTTAATAAACTGCTGTTTCTATCTTTTTTTGAGGTTGTATGATTATCATTGTGATCTTCTCATTTTCTGGTTACTGCTCAAGCCTTGACTTTGCTGTAGCTCAGGAAGGAAAGGCCCCAAATCCCTTATGCAGGCTCCTCATCAGGGGAACACGGGGTTGGTGTCCCTGTGCATGCTGCTGACCCAGCCACTGGAACTTCAGTTTTTCTTGAAATCTACTGGTCACTGATGTGATGTATTCATTCTGAAAAATAAAATGTATTTGTCTGGGTTGAGATGAAGAGACCTGGGCAAAATATTTATGATTATACTTTTGGATTTATATTACACCAGAGTTTGAGATTCTCACCTTTGTGTTTAATACCCATAATGTTGTTGCTTCCTAGTCAGTGGCAGGATTTTGCAGGGATTCTGCTTTATTCATAGTGCTGTGCGATTCAGTAGTGTTCTGATTAATTTAAGTGGCATTCTAATTGTTTTTAAATGTTTTCAGAGTTAACTCTGCATGTTGCTGAAGTCAGCAGTTCCAGAAGCTCCAGTCTCATGTATCCATTTCAAAATTCTCAGCCTGGCCTCATGCTGCCTCGATTGTTTATACACAGCCATTCCCATGTTTCAGTTGGAATTAGACAGTAAAATCCTTGGATTACAGAGAGAAATTTTGCTCTGTATTTGTGGGGCTCTGAGCACATTGTGGCTGTTATGCTGATTTTCTGCTCCCAGTGCAATTGCAGTAAAAACCATCCCAGATACTTATAGAAGTGGAGCAGATCTGTACAATAAACATATGCTGTGCTAGCAATGCCTCTAAGTGCAAATCAGGTCTTGGTGTTTTCATTTCACCTGTAAAAAACAGTTAGCTCAGGGGTTTTTGATTGCCCAAGTTCAATTCCACTGCTGATGCTGGTGTGAATGGGATGGGACAGGAGCTGTGTGTGGCTGAGGAGGAGCTGGCACTGCTGAGCAGTGCTGTGGTGGGCCAGATTCCCCTGGGGTAATTCAGACTCACTTTCCTGCCAGATCAGCTGGTGATGCCTTGGGAAGGCTGACCTGAAACAGAGACTGGACAGAGCTAGAGAATAAAGTAGATATTTATTGAAAGGCCTTTAGGATACACCTTGGGCAGGACAAGAGCCTGACCTGGGCTACACCCAAGGTGGACCCAAAATGGTCACAAAATGGACGACTGGTCACGAAGTCTTACACTTTCATAAATTTTGGTCCATTTGCATATTGGGGTTTAATTGTCCAATTACAGCTTCAGGTTGTGAGGTCTCATCCTTCTTGTTCCTCCCTTCAGTCCACCATTGTTTATGCTTTTGGGCCTGAAAGTTGTACTTGTTGTCCTTGGTCTTCAGCAGGAAAAGGATTTGTTTTGTCTACCTACTCTGTGAAGAGAGCTTACTGCCACTTAATATGAGGCTCAGAACTACATCCCTAGTCAGCACAGAATCTGGAAAACATGAAAGCTAAAACTTAAGGCATCACTGGGACAGGGAAGTTCCTTTGATCAGAAGTTTGTTTAACCATCCTGTATAAGGTGCCTGGCAAATGTTCCCCTGCATCCATGAGGCCAGTAATGCTGACCTGAGGATTGTGTTTTGCAAATGCTTTTGTGTCCCTCAGGTTTGTGTCACTTCAGCCGTGGTGAACAACACTGATGCACCTCTAATAGCTTGGCTAGGATGGGATAACAGTAGAAGAGTGAGGTGGAGCAGGACTTCACAGCACCTTCAGTTTTTCCTGCTCCATGCTTTGGAATCATCTCTGCTTCCTGCCATGCCTTGCTGCAAAACAGTTCTGTTGTGATCCTTGTCCTTGCAGTGCTTCAAGCTCTGCTTAAAGCCTTGGTGCATCAAATTAAAGTTCTCCCTTTATAATAATAGTAGGAAGCAACACTTGATCCATCTGAAACCCTATTTCCAGGAAGAGGGCATGGCTGTATGGTCTGCTGGACTTCAGTTCCTCTCATTCAAAATAATTCTGTGTCTGTGAAGCACCAGAAGAACAATCATGCTATTTCAATAGATGTTCTTTCATCTGTTTGTCTTGACTGATGTTCCAAACCCAGTGTCACAGATGTGTCCTCTATAGGGTGAGATATTAAAAAGTCTGGCCCTCATCTAATACTTTAAAAGAAAGCAAGGTCTCTACCAAGAAAGGCTTTATTCATGTCACACACTAATCATACACCAAAGAACTATTTAGAAATAGAAAGACAACCTTTGCCTCTCCTCCTTAGTTGTAGTACATATAAAGAAAAACAGTGGCAATAAAAGGAAATAGGAGTGGTGAGAGAAAGCACTTTGAAACTATAAAGGCAAAAATTATTTTTATCTCATTAGAACCAATATTAAAGCTTTTCTTTATACACATTCTCATTTTTTTTTACTGAGGGTCAAATATCACTGATTACAGATTCTGCTGGGGTTGACCTCTCATCCTTCTATCTCTAAAATTAGGTCCTTATTTCTTTTTTTTTGTGATGATCACAAGAATCTTTCTCCATCATCCCCCAGATTGCCCTGACCTGGAATGTATTCACAGTATTGTGCAAAAAGGGTCCAGCTGTAAATGAAGCAGGTCCTTCACCTTGTGTTGCTCTGTGCTGTGAATGGAATAGCATTTGTTGTGTCTGTATGTAGGGTCATATGAGAATTAGGGGTTTAGATTATTACAATATGATTTGCAAGTTTTAAAGCATATTAACAGTTAAATAATCTGCTTGGATATTGTGTAGCCCTGGTTTCATGCCTGAGATGTTTTGGTTTTTTGAAATTCTTTTCCCAGGGAATTTTCTGTAAACAGGAGAGATGTTTTTGTAAACTGTACTATGTTATTCATTCCTTTTCCTAGGAGGGACTTCTTCTTGATGTCCCTCTGGTCTGACCAATGTGAGTGAAAAGGTTTGCCTTTGTGTCGCCATTCAAATTGGTCTGTGTAAAATAGTATATAAAAAAGCCACATCCCAAAAATAAAGAAGTTATTTTCAGCCTTCTGAAGCTCGTAGCCTGTGTTGTTGTAGTGTAAAACAGAGTCAATATTGAATTATCCAGTTTTCCAATAAAGGATTCATAATTAAAAGATGTTAACTTGGGAAAAGGATGAGGTACTTCCTCCTACATTTTATTTCATTTTATTCTTTCACATCTTCTAAGCTACAAAAAGATTTAAAAAGTACAATACTGTGAATTACTCTGGAGTTAGACAAGGAGAATTCTTTCTTGTTTGCTTTCCTCCCCCTGAAATAATCTGACTTTTGATAGTTGGGGCTATTTCTGGGAAGGAGTTCCGTGCCTGGATCATTGTATGACTCCGGGCTCTTAATTTGTGTCAGAAAGCAGCAGATTGCCAAATCCTTGTCCTACCTTCAGATATGTTTTGTCCCTGTCATCCTGGAGCTGGCACAGTAGCAGAAAGCAGCGAGGTGTGGTTGGTATCTCGTGGGGGCTCTGCTTACCGGCTAAGCAGTAGATCCCAGACCAACTAAAACAGTTTGTGGGTTCCTCAATCCTGCTGTGCGTGGTTTAAGGCTTGGAATCAAGAGCGGGCTCAGCCGTGGGTTTGGAAAGGTGTTTATTCCAGTGCAGGTCCACGTGCAAAAAGCAAGGTCTGGGCCTGTCCTCCTCCTTTTTGTACCCAAGGGCTCAGCCTGGGCCAGGAGGAGACCTCGGGCCAATGGGAAAGGGGGTGGGTGGTCCAGGACAGGGGCACTTATCACAACAATTGGAAAAGGTGGGTGTTTGAGCACCTAGCCAAATAGGAGATGATCTCCTCTCAAGTCAATCAGGGTGATTGACAAGGTGCTCCCCTCAGGGAGGTACCATGTGGGTTTGGGAATAGGTGTAGGGACTTTGGAAGGAACATACCAACACAAAATAAATAAAATACATATACAACTTTGAAAAACTTAATCATGCACCGCAACAGCGAGGGAATGTTCACAGGGCTGATCAGAGCAGGGCTTCAGCACCAACACTTAACTGCTCAATAAACCTAATGAGAATACTTGATTTAGCTGGAACTGCTGTCTCTAATAAGAGCTTGACTCGCTGTGTCTTAATGCAGGGGAAGGTTTTGTGTCTTTGAGCTGAGGCAAGGGCCATGCAGGGAGGCTTTGAGGACTTTTCCGTGGCGTGTTTGTCTCCAGCAGAGCCCGTGCTGTGCTGGCCGCTCTGCAATCACAGCTCCTCACTCACAGCCCTCAAAAGCAAAGGAGGTTTCATATTTCAGGATTGAAATTGCCAAGGAGGGCACTGTCCACGTCGTGATAATCCAATGAAATGACAGAAAAATTAAAGATTGACAATGCAGCCCCAAAGTTCAAGAGAGTTAAAAGATATTTCAGAGCATGGAAAAGAAGAAAATGCTCTGAGCTTATTCTAGTGCCTGTGTTAGGAATGAATCATGATAAGGACTACAAAACTTAAGATATAATAATTTAGCCACTAAAGATGACTTATTAAAAAGCTCCCTCATAATTCTTTCTTTATGCTTTCTATAATACTGAATTTTAGGATTTGTTTTTCCTTTGGAACACATACAAAGAAACACGGTTCTGCTTTGTACATTCATCTCTAACCTCTGCTATCAACTTTGTATCTCCAATCTAAAGAGTTCAAGAGAAATCATAATAGAAGGAAGCAGATGTTTTCTCTTTTGTATAACTCCTATTCTTGCTGAATAGGGATAAAAAATGGTAAATGTGGGGGGACAATATTTCTTGTTAAAATATGCTTCGCAGGCTGAAGAATCTCATATACATGATAGTCAAATGTTGGGTTGTAAAAATAGGGATTTGTTTAAAAACAGCTGTGCTGCATAACTCTTTGACAGGAATAGAGGAATGCTTTATCCAGTAAAATTCACAGAATTTATTTAGAAGAAACTGTAGCTGTTAATTTTCATCAAGACAGAAGGTTAACAAGTCTGAAATGGAGGGGCTGGTTCAGCCTCGTTTCATGACCACAGAAAAATAAACTTTTAACTCTGACAGAGCTCTCACTTCCCTCACAACAGATTTCTCTGTGGCACCATGCTGTAGTTTCAGTGCATTTTTTAATGCACCATCATCCTCGTGTTCCCTGAGGATCTTTCAGGGACAACTGATACTCAGTAACGCCTCTGTTCAATGCTGCCAGCTGTTTGTAGGTGTTTTCCCCAGGGTGATGTTGCAGCCACTGCCCCATTTCCCAAGGTGAAAGCCTGTGTCCTGGGCAGCACAGATAGTGCCTGTGATTGCCACTGCCGTGGGGACACAGGGTGCTCCCTGCATCCCTCACTGGCATGGCACTGCCTGAGCAGCTCTCCAGGAAATTTGGGTGGGACAGACTCCACATCAGGAACGATCCTGGCTTTTCAGCCAAAGGTTCAGCAGCTGTGTTGCAGATCATCCACTCTGTGAGCTTAGGAACCAGCCCTGGACAGCTGTCTGGGCTGGAATGCAGGAGGTTTTCTCAACTGAAACATTGATGAGGCTCTGGAATATATAGAACAGAATTGTGCTGCATTTATGCTTTAAAAATTGATTGCCCTTTAAACTGTAACTGCAGCCTACTATTTACAGTCACTGGGAAAAACTGGCTCTGATGTTCTGCACTCAACAGCCTCTGACCTGTAATGCACAATTTGCAAATAAGCACAGAAGAGTAAACGGGGGTCAAAGAGATTTTTTTTTCCTGTGAGACTGGCACAGCCAGGCAGCTGCATTTCTAATTCAGTCACTCCATCCTCTACCCCCCTAGGAAATATTCTCTAATCCATAAGAACTTTGCATGCTGAGGTGAGATGTTAAATAGCAAGATTTGCTTCTAAATAATAAGAGTATAACACAAACCAACAAGAACAGGGATCTCAAGGTTAAATCTCACTGTTAGGGACACGAAAAAACCACACACTCACCATCAGGTTGAAGTGAAGAAAGAAGAAGGCAGTTTATCATGATTTGGGGTTTAAATAGGATTTGGAATTTGGTCAAGGATTGGTAGATGAGAGGAACACCTCTCTGACCCCAGTGGTCAATTCAGAAGTCCATCACAGAGAGGTATGTGAAAACAATCTACTTGTTTATGTTACATGTGTGAGAAACTCCAGTTCAAGAATGTAAACAATCAGAAGGCTAAAGAATCAGGGCAACAGTTAAAGATATAATTACTCATTCAATCTGAGCTGGTAGAAAGGAAGAAAGAGATTAGAGAAAAAAGAAAGAAACAAACAAACAAAAAAAACCACCCTGCCAAACTGAAGTTGTAACTACATCAAGATATTCAAGATATATCATAAAAAAGTTTTTAAATCTGATGTCAGTATTTATATATATATATATATTTACATATGTATGAAATTAAAGTATATTTGTTTTCCATTGTTAAAATATTTCTGTTGAGACCAGATTTCTCAGGTATTTGCTCCAACTGTACCTGATTCAAATCATCATGGTCTTTGTGGCATGTGTAGCTTCTTGCTAGAAGAGGGACATACTTTAAGGAAGATGGCAACTTTTTTTTTTTTCCCCACAGCAGTAGAAGATGGTTCCAGTAAAAAGATACTTTCTTTATTCAGATATCCATGATAACAAATAGAGAAAAGTAAACCAGCTTTTTCTCTCAACAGAAATCCCTTTGAAGACAAATGTAGTTTTTTTTTACTCAAGTATTGGTGGTATTTCTGGAACATATTTGAATCTTAAGTATTTTCTCTGAGCTTCTGTTAAGAATCTGCTCTGAAACTGTATCTGTTATAAATGAAAAGTAGCCAATAGGATAAAGAGAATAAATTTTATTTTTCTATTTAAAAATCTATTTGGGACAGCTACGAAAACAACATTCGAATGTTGGGTGAAGCAGACGACCAACAGCAAGGCCGCTATCTCGCCTTGTTTCACGATTTTCTGGTGTTTGGGTCCGGGTTCTTATACTGTATTTTGTGCCTCTCGGCAGCAGAGGTATTGTGTCTTCAAATTCAAACCCAGTCTTTTCACTCGGTGATGAATCTTGAACAGATTTCTCGGCACTGGACCATGTCTGAAAGGACTTTCTGGGAATCCTCTTTTGGGATGTTGATTTCTCCAAATTCAGGGTCCACCTTTGAGATTAGTATGGATGTGAGAAAAATTGGGCAGGAGACGATGTTTCCTCGTTTAAATGCCTTTATTAAAGTATCAGCTCTTTTAGAAGCAGGCGCCTCAGGGGGGTGGGGTGGCCTCCACCTCAGTGCTGGGAAGGAGGGAGGGGCTGGACACTCTGCTGCTGCACACAGCCGAGTGGGGAATTAGCCTCCTCCCCTCACGGGAGCATGCTCCTGACAATTCCAGTCCAATGTGATTTCCATTGATGAGTCGGATGTTCAGACTGCTCTTCTGGTCACGGCGAGATCTAAAGGTCCTGGCATCAATTGGCTTGTACTCTTCAGTCTTTATGGTTATTATTCTTTTTGTTTTAAGTTGTTGTTAAAGAGTCTTAATTACTGTTTGTTTTTGGAAGTTGTCCCGATTTTCCTGAGGTGTTGCATCCTGGGATCTTTAATTACCATAAGGGGTGTTACAGTAGGAGACGGGGGCAGGGGGGGGTGAGATAGCCAGACACAGTAGAGTGGTGTAGGAGTCTTACGTTGCCATGGAAATGACATTCTTGCTTGACAGGTCATGANAAATTTATACCTAACTTTTAGGAGTTGTTTTAAACCTCATTTTTCACAATTCCCCCCCTCTCTATTTGATCGGGCCTTTGCCCGCATCAATTTCTGTCGCTTGGTTTATGGGAGCTCACTTTCTTTTTTGACTCTGAAATTGGCAATATATTTGTTCTGCTGTCTCGAGTTTAGCTTCTTCTTGAGTTTCTAATTTCATTATATGTGCAGGCTTGTTAGTATTTTGGAGACTGGCTTGAACTGTCGCTGTTACAGTAGGAATAAGACAAGGGATAACACAAGGGAGGAGGAGGATACTGGCCAGTGCAGTGCCTATTATAAAGACTACTTTCTTCCACCACGCTCCTTTTAAGGACTAAAAGCTGTCCCACCAATCCATGGACACAATAGGTTTCCATTTTTGATTACCTACATATGCTATTTTCCTGATTTCTTTTGAAATGTTTTGAATTACCTCACTTTTGTCATCGATTTTCAAGCAGCATTCTGAGGCGTTGAATTTTCCACAGATGCCTCCTTCATTTGCTAATAGATAATCTACAGCCAATCTAATTTGGTACACCACTGCTTTAGTTTGTGTCAATTGGTTGCTTATGTAATCTAATGCCAATGCTGGTTTATTAGAAATTATTTCTAATACTGCTTGGAGTCGAATTATACGATTTAACATGTAAATTGGTGTTCGGTACCCCCAGGACCCATCCTGTGCCCATGTTGCTGGTCCATAAGTCTCTATAATTTTCTCTGGAGTCCAGACTTCTCCTTTCCAGGTTTGCTCACTCCCCAGGTCAATTGTAGTTCTTTTCTTTCGATTGCTTTTTCTTAAGGTGTCATAAAGGGGGATACCTAGTTGTTGTCCGGATTTGCGTGGAAGAAGGAAGAAAGCCGGCTTTATGATGCCAATAGTGCAATTACCTGACCAGTCCCCGGGGAGGTGTGTGTAAGCCCGGTTCCCACAAATCCAAAATAAGTATCTTGGTGCTTTCCAAAAAGAATCTTCTATATTAAATGGGTGTTCCCAATACTTTGAAATATCTTTCATTGCCCAGAAGGGGTTAATGTTAATAAATTCATCTTGGCATTCGTGTAATTGGTAGTCAGTATGGTAAACACACCAAATTCTTTTTTTTTTAATAGTCCAATATGTCTCTGGTTTTGTAGGGACCCATTCTTTGAGGAATTCTCTCACTGTCAGATATCTCTTACAAGGCATTTTCCCCACAAATGCCTAGTACCTTTTGCCTACTCTTCTTATACACTCCTCTCCTATTACAGTCGCTTTTAAATCCCACTGTTCTTTTGGTCTTTCTTTTCTTTTTGGAGGTGCTTCCCTTAGTTGTCTCTATCTCAGAATGTCAAGTGGTGTTAAGCTACTTCTTTCTCAAGGCCATACATCAGCTATTTGAGTGTTCCCACATATCCAGCAGTTTGTCAGGTTTAACTCATGGCTAATCTTTTCCATGAGATCAACAAACAGATTCTTTTCTAGGGGTTCACTTATTTCACTTTTGTTCCACATTACTGGCTTTTCTTTTATGAGGTCAGCAACTCCATTTGAATTGTTTAGTTCTTCAAAAAAAACCCATTCTCTGACAGGGCATTCCCCAATTAGGCGCCATCTAAAGTCGGTAGCACTTTTGGCAACCCAATATTTCTTTCCATTTCCTACACAGGTGGAAAGGGTGGCTATATCCAAACAGGTAGGATCAACGTGGGTGTGAACCTTTATCAGCGACTGCAGGTTTTCCCCATCATATATGGGCTGATAGCATTTGGTGCATGCTCCTTCTGACAGCTGAACCATTAGCACGGCCACTATCAGCTTCTCCAAGAGTCTGATACGAACCTTTGTGGTCTCGCTCAGTCTTGCCTCTTGGATTCGGTGGCCTTTATGGGGTACCTGTAAGGCTTCACTAGGTCCATTCATACCCACTCCTACTTCTCCAAATTTGGTCTGTGTTAAGTCATGCTCTGTGAGAGAACGGTAGTAATTTTGATCCTTATCCATTATTAACTTTTAACAATAACACTTTAAAACTACTATAAAACTTGAAATACAAAACATAATAAAACTTTTTATAAGACACCAGCAATTCGTTCACTGTAAATGCTTCTTATCAGTCTTTAGTCTTGTTAATCAGTCCCAGCTTTCTTTTTCAAAGTAAATTTGAGTGGGTTTGAGCTCTTGGACACAGTCCACTCAGGTAGATTGGTAGCTGCAACAGTGGGCTCCACGTCTGGGTATTATTTGGAGGTGGGAGGGGTGCCTTGACTCGAGTGAAGTGGGTCTAGCCCTTCCCTTGGGTTTTCACAGCTGTATGTGTGGTCAGCAGGACCTGAAAAGGACCCTCAAATTTAGGGGTTAGTGGGGTATTGGTCCATGTTGTTACGAGCACCCAGTCTCCAGGTTTTATCTGATGGAGGTCAGTGTCAAGAGGCGAGGCTTGAGGAAGATGCCCTCTTTTTCTAAGGTCTGCTAACGTGTTGCCAATTGTTCTTATATAATTTTTGGCTTCTGCCTCCCCGTCTAGGTAATCTCCAGCGCTGTAGGGAGTTAACAAGAAGGGGAGTCCAAACATCATTTCATAAGGTGATACTCTTATATCAGACCTGGGACGTACTCTGATCCGCAGAAGGGCTAGAGGCAGGCACTTGAGCCAATTCATGCCTGTCACGGCGATTAATTTGGTTAATACATTTTTGAGGGTCTTATTCATCCTCTCAACTCTTCCTGAACTTTGGGGGTGCCATGGGGTATGAAGCCTCCACTTAATCCCTAAAGCTCGTATAGTTTCTTGTACCACTTGTGCTGTGAAATGAGGACCTCTGTCAGAATCTATGTTGTTCACTAGACCATATCTGGGGATAATATTTTCCAGCAATATTTTTACTACCACTTGGGCTGTTTCTCTTTTTGTAGGGAAGGCTTCGACCCAATGGGTTAAATGATCTGCAATCACCAATAGGTGTTTGTAACCTTGTACTGCTGGCATCTCAGTAAAATCAATGTGTATGTTCTGGAGAGGCCTAAGGGCTATTGGCCTTCCTTCCAATTTGTTTTTTCTCATAACTTTTTGATTTATCTTTTGGCAAAGGGGGCATCCTTCTGTGATCATCTTTGCCAAATTATACACTCCTACACACAGATGTTCTCGTAGAAAGTGGTCACAGAGCCCCTGCGTACCCCAGTGCGTCAATGCATGTATTTCTTTTAATACTTTTTGAGCTAGCGCTTTGTTCAAAAACTTTCTCCCATCTGGGGCTAACCATTCCCCTTGATGCCCCTGTTGCAATTCTAGGTCTTTTATGGCTTTTAACTCTACTTGATCATAAATTGGTTTCCCTACTTTGTTGTCTGGAGTGCTGTGAAGGGCAAAGATCTTCACTGCATCCCCAGGACTCTGGGCCGCTAGCTTGGCAGCTTGATCAGCAATTTGATTACCTTTTCCCTCAAAGGTATTTCCCTTCTGGTGTCCTCTTACATGCACAACTGCAATCTCTTGAGGTTTCATCAAGGATTCTAACACCAATTTAATTAGCTCTTTATGGATCAAGTTTTTTCCTTTAGAATTGAGATACCCCCTTTTTTCCCAGATTTTGCCAAATGTGTGCACTATCCCAAAGGCATACCGGGAGTCTGTGTAGATAGTTCCTTGGTCTTGTACTAATAGGTCCAATCCCCTCTTGAGGGCATAAATTTCACAACACTGGGCTGACCAGTTAGATGGTAATTTTCCTTTTTCTATGACTTTTAAATTGTCTTCGTTGGTACCTTCTACTACTGCATAACCTGAGAATCTTTTCCCTTTGTCTACTTTAGAGGATCCATCTGTGAATAACAACTTCTCGTATGGCAACGGTATGTCTTCAAGATCCTCTCTTGTTTTTGTTTGTAAATCAACAACTTCTAAACAGTTATGTTCTAGGTCTGGTGTAGGTTCTCCTGAAAGAAATTGTGCTGGATTTAAAATTTTTGACGTGTTTAGTTCTACATCCCTAGCTGTGGTTAGAATTACTTCATACCGCAGTATTCTAGAATCAGAGAGCCACTGGGCAGCTTTTTGACTCAGCAGCATAGTTGTTGCTTTCTATGTGTTTCAGGGCACTCTCATTTAAAAGCAAACTAATTGCGGCTTTCTTGGGCCAAAGGACAAGACCAGAAAGCATCTTTTAAATCAATTACTGTGAACAAGGCATGTTCAGTATGGATTTTACTTAGCAAAGTGTATGGATTATATACTACAGGGTAGTTGGTAATAGTTTTTTTTATTTACCTCTCTTAGATCTTGCACCAATCTGAATTTGTTCTCTCCTTTTTTAACAGCAAGGATGGGTGTGTTGTGAGGGGACCTTCAGGGCTATAGGATTCCTGCCGCTAACAAGTTTGTTATAATTGGGGCTAATCCTTCCCTCCCCACTGTTGAGAGGGGATATTGTTTAACCCTTATTGGTGGTGTTCCCTCTGGTATGTTTACTTTTATAGGGGTGATGTCTAAGTAGCCATACTTTCCTTCTTCTGCCCATACGTTTGTGTTAATCTCAGCTAGATCTTCAATGGCTAACCTCATCATTTGTACAACCATTTTTTCTTCTTTTGGAATAATCCCCACTCTCAGCTGCACTTGCAAGTCTCGTCCTAACAAGCTCTTCTCAGTGTTTGGTAGGTATATCAGATCTGTGATATATCTCCTTGAATTTCCTCTGACTTCTACACACTCTACTATAGAAGCTTTAAAGGGCTTCCCTTCTGCACCTATAACATCACATAATCTTTTTCGTATTGTCTATCCAGCAGGGAGCTGTTTAAGACTGGATTTCTCCGCCCCTGTGTCAACAAGAAATTCAATTTCTTCATAGTGGGGACCCACTTCTAGGTTTACAATGGGCTCTTCATGATATTTATTTGGGTCCCCCATCTTATAGAGCCCATGACACCCCTAATCTTCTTTATTTTCTCCTCTCAACCATTTCTCGAGGGTTTCCTGTTCTCTTACTATCCTTTTATCAAGGATGGCCTTTTTGCATTCTCTCCTGAGGTGCCCTTCTTCTCCACAGTAAAAACAGGTTCTTGTTTCTCCTGGTCTCGGGGCAGTATTCCAAGGTAACACCCCTCTTCCTCTTCCTCGTCCTAGTGGAGGTTTAGTGCTGTCTCCACTCTGAGGGTTTTTACTATCATCTTTATTGTTCACTAAGTCTTTTACACTTTCTCTTGCTACTGCTACCATAATCTTGGTTTTTGTTCTAGTTTTCTCTCCTTCTCTTCTCAAGTACACTTTCAATGCCTCTCTCACTAATTCATTTATCTCCCTTTCTTGCCAAACCTCAAGCCTCTCTAGCTTCCTCCGGATATCTGGCCAGGATTTTGTTGTTTGTTGGTGTAACAGGTAGGGTGAAATGAAAGGGGTTAGTTTGTGAAATTGGGGAATTAGGTAGTGGGGGACATGGTAGTGATGGGGAGGGCAATGGAGGGGCTGAGGAGGCAGGGGGTGGAATCGTAGGGGACACCCCTATTGTGGAGCTGGCAGATGGAGGAGTTAGTAGCGGAGGGGCTGGGGCTGTTAGTGGGGAGGAATAGAGTGGAGTGGTTGGGGGCAAAGTTGGAGGACTAATGGGTAACGGGAGGATTGCTAGGTAGTATTTGTGGAACTTGTGGGTATACTGGGGGAGGAGGAGATAGATGGTCAAGGGGGTCCCACTGCTTATTTTCTTCTTTCCTCTTCTCTTTCTCATCTACTTTCTCTTTCAACTTACAAATTTTTGTCACCTCTACTTTAGACGTGCTGTTCTGCTAACAAGTAGCATAGCATATTTGCTCACTACAGGTGTTTTCCTGAGTTTTCAAATATTGATTTAACTGATCACACATCCACAAATCTGTGGTTCCACACCACGGCCACTGGTTAGATAAATTTAAAGTTGGCCAAACTTCAACACAATAATGGATCATTTTGATCCTACCTAGATCTTTAGTTTTATCATTACTTTCCCACGATTCTAACATTTGCCCTAGTGGGCTTTCTGGTGGGATGTTCTTAATCTTGTTACTTCTCTCCACTTCTCTCTTTTTTGTCTGGCTCTTGCATCCACCCATTTTCACTCCACACTCACACTGGTACCCGTAGGTAGCCCGTAAGACTCGCCCTCAGAGTCTCGGCCACTACCCCTGCCAGTACCCACACTCAGGAGCCCCGGAAGCAGTCTGGAAGACCCGCCCTTAGGGTCTCAGCCCCTGCCCCTGCAAGCCCCGTGGTACTCGGGAATGGTCTGGTTCCTGCCCCCCACTCTTTAGGGCCCAGCCACCACCCCAGCCAGTACCCTCTTGCGCCCCTGTACACCAGGCAGTCCCCGTTAGACAGCCGATATGCCAGGGCCCTGGGGGTCAGCACTGCCTACTGCCAGGACTGAGTGTACAGTGTGTAGCTCACTCACTCACCCTACTGCCAAGCTTCCTACACCAGCTGAAACTTGTTTCCCTACCTCTCATGTTCGGTCGATACACCTCTCTCTAGGTGCCTACCGACCCCTGTCACTCTGCACCCCGTGTAGGTCACCCCAGCCAGTATCCACAGGCTCTGAGAGATCAAGCACTCCTCCCGCCTTGAGTTACTCTGAACTCCCTGAACTTGCGCAGTGTGTGCTTATCCCCGACACCCGCAGACCCCCGGGCCGTGCCTCGGCCAGTGCTCTCAAACACTCCCCACACGTTGAGCTATCCTAAGCTCCCGGTACTAGTGTGGTACGTGCCTCACGCTCCTGCCCTCAGCCTTCCCGCACGCTTGGGACGGCCTCGGTAGCCCAGCCCCGTTGGGAGGGCCTGCCCCACAAACAGCCTCTCACGGGCCACTCACACCCTAGGTTTCCTCCGCCCACTCGGAGGGGGGCCTCTAAGCCCCTGGGAGCACTTTAGTCACTCGCTTCCTCCTTTTCCCGATGGGCTCCTTTGCAGGAGTCACCACACGGTACTCAGAAGCCACACTCACTCAGGGGGGGCCCAGGATGGTCCCTCCCCACACTCACTCGCCTCCCGTCACGAGGTCTTACCGAGTGCCCCTCAGCAGTGTGTCCCAACACTGGGATCGTGGTCTTCCTGGTGCTCCGCAGCAATGTCCCACGATGCTAGAGAGGGTGGTTTTCTTGATCGGGGGTGGGGGCCAGCATTCCCAGAGGTTCGGAGCCAGATGACGTCCACTTCTGTCCTCTTCTATCCTCTTCTGGGTGTGGCCAATCCCGGGTTTCGGCACCATCTGAGAAAAATTGGGCAGGAGACGATGTTTCCTCCTTTAAATGCCTTTATTAAAGTATCAGCTCTTTCAGAAGCAGGCGCCTCAGGGGGGTGGGGTGGCCTCCACCGCAGTGCTGAGAAGGATGGGGGGGCTGGACACTCTGCTGCTGCACACAGCCGAGTGGGGAATTAGCCTCCCCCCTCACGGGAGCATGCTCCCGACAATTCCAGTCCAATGTGATTTCCACTGATGAGTCGGATGTTCAGACTGCTCTTCTGGTCACGGCGAGATCTAAAGGTCCTGGCATCAATTGGCTTGTACTCTTCAGTCTTTATGGTTATTATTCTTTTTGTTTTAAGTTGTTGTTAAAGAGTCTTAATTACTGTTTGTTTTTGGAAGTTGTCCCGATTTTCCTGAGGTGTTGCATCCTGGGATCTTTAATTACCATAAGGGGTGTTAGAGTAGGAGATGGGGGCGGGGGGGGTGAGATAGCCAGGCACAGTAGAGCGGTGTAGGAGTCTTACGTTGCCATGGAAATGACATTCTTGCTTGACAGGTCATGATATATTACAAAAATGAGTACAAAGAGTTTTTAACATCTAACTTTACAATTCTATAACTAATATAACTAATACTTTCTAAATTTATACCTAACTTTTAGGAGTTGTTTTAAACCTCATTTTTCACAAATGGGTTGATGGCCCAGGTGTCCAAGATCTGATTAGCTCAAGGAGCCACATCTTGGCAAGCCACCCTCCTTTCTGGTGTAAATCTAGGTGTTAAGTTTGTACATTTACAGTTCACAAAGCATGTCTTGGTATTTGGAAAACGCCTGCTCCATTCCGGGGACCAGGATTAGTTTTACATTTACCGGGTTACAAAAATATAGATTCTATCATCTACTACATTTATTATAGTTCCTATATTTAATTGCACGAATTTATAGTCATATCTATCACATGTCGGTTTGGGAAGACAGGTATCTGCCAGGGAAAGCTGGAACTTCCCTTGAAATGGAGAATGTAAACCATCCCCCCTTTTTTTCAAATTATAAATTTGCAGTTAGAGGTTTTTAGGCAAAGATTTGGGGATAGAAATAGCAGTTCTTTACTAGTATGTATAACAAAGCAAACAACAACAACAACTACAGCATTAATAACAAAACAGTACCAAGAACCTTGAGGGCTTTGCTTCACAAAAACCCAGGGTAGTTTAGTCTCGGTGCCCCTGCAGGATCCTCAGAGCACCAGGCTGGAACAGTGGAAAAGTCCCGAGGATGTCCCCGGCAGGCAGGGGCAAGATGTCTCGGCAGGGCAGGGAGTGCAGGGTCACACCGTACCAAATAAAACAGCGCCGAAGAAGCCGCGACTGCGGGCCAGGGCTGGCCCAGCTCCAGCAGAGCAGGTGGAGAAGCTCAGAAATTCCAAGGCAAGGGAGCAGATCATAGTAGATTTCCCAGGGCCGGACTTTCTGGTGACTGTGAGCTCCTCTCGCAGCAAGCAGCAACCCAGCCGTTCTCTCTCCCCGAATGCCGAAAAAAACAGAGATCAACTGCCTCAAGCTCCGTCCTTTACCTGCCCCCAAAACTTGCGTTATCTCCCCCTCCGAGCTTTGGCCACCTCTTTGTTTTGGTCAAGTACTCTTAAGTATCCAACACTTGGTCTCCTTGGTACCTTATGGGGAAAAAATTCTTTAGAGTAAAAAAGGAACAAACCTAACCCCCAACAAACAGAAAACTGTAAAATCAGTAAGATAAACCCCAGTGTTTAGTTCTAGTCCAAAAATGTTCATTTTCCAGAAGAGAAGTTCAGCTGAAAAGTGAGATGCCACTTTTCTTTTGTGTTTTGTAGGAGTAAGGCATCTTTCTCTGGAGTCCTTGATGGATCTTTCCTTTTTCCTCCCACTCACCCTGAGTGAACAAGGCAATTTGCAGCCTTGATTAAATAGAGCAGACAGAGGAATGGCTGAGGAGGAAAAAAAGAGCTTTGAAGCTATGGACAGAGCAGTTCACTCAGGCAGCACAGATTTTCTCCTTATTTTCCTTTCATACCTTTCATCTTGGTCACATATTCAGCTTCAGAATGAGGAGTTTGTAATATTCTTTCCCCCAAACAAATCAAACTTAGCTCTAACTTTGAGCAGGGCCCTTGTTGCCACCCAGGATCTCATCTAAAAATCTGTCTACCACTGAATGAGTCCTTGGTGTTAGAGGAATTTTGGTTAGTCCTGCTCTGCCTGTTGACAGATACATTTTTCTAGCCTAACTTTGTGGTCCATAGTGGCACTGGGGTAGAAGTTACACATGACACAGACTCTGTCTCACCAAAGGGAGGATCGTTCCCCAAAATGATCTTTCACCAAATGTGGTGCAACTGTGAAGTGGTTAATAACAAGGACTATCAATCCATAAATCCTTACAATTGCTGTTTGCAATTATAAATGCCAAGACATAAATTAGCAAACTCTGGGCATCACTGTAGTAGGCACAGTCATGCCCAAATTTCACTATGAAGTCTAATAAATAAAGTGATAGAACTTCAGAAATGACATCTTCTATGAATAAATACAAATAAATTGGACATGAAGGTATTTTGGGTGGTTGAAGAGAGTACTTGGATTTTCAGCCATGACAGAACTAGATAAAAGACCATTCTTAATGTACAACCACCCCTATAGCTTTAATGTACAACAGAAAATAAGAAATTTGTTTAAAATCTAAGTGTGAAATAATCTTTTACACTGAGATTCTGCCAGTGGCTGAGTACTACAGAGACCAATTTTCCCCAGTCACCAGGAAAACAAACTATCTGTATGTAAATTCAGCACCTTTGATCAGAAAAAAAGAAAGTTTTGAATTTTATTATATTTTCATTTTAACATTGAAACTTGTGCGTGCTTGGAAAGCTGAACAGCACGTCTGGTTTTAGCCTGTGCTCATTTATAATGAGTAATTATCTAATGATGATGGTGTTCAGCATGCACGATAGCTCCTGTGGCAAGATTTGGAATTTTAAGGAAATGCTCTAGATGTAGATCAAATGATAATGTCTCATTTGTATTCTCTTAGTTCCTCAGTCACTACTGCATTTTGTAAAGCAGCTACAGAAATGGACTGCATATATGGATCATTTTTGTGTGAGATGAGAAAAGGCTCAATGGTCCTCAAACAGTGTAAATAATCCCTTTCCCACACCTTGCAGCATCAGGTGATGCTGTTCCAAGAAAACCACACCTTGTATGAAATGAGTTTTCAATCCTGTCAGGAAGTACACCACTCCTGAGGTCTTTAGGGATAAATGAATGTATAAATTAAAGCAGAATTAGCTCTATGTGGATGTGTGGGGTAATTCCTGTCATCCTCTCTGCCTGGAGGATCTGGTGATCCCTCTGCTGTGCTGCTGGGCTGGGCTGTAGGACCATGGGATTTATGGGGTGTGTGTAGGAACAGTGACCTGAACAAAACCCTCTATTTCCACTTAAAAATGGGAAGTTTGGTAATCCAGTTAAAACTTTTTTTTCCTGTTTGCAGCTGTTAATTAAACAGACAGGAATCTGTTTAGCAAAATAAAAATTATTTATAATGTTAAAGGCAAAGAATTAGAAATGTGAGCATTCTATTTTAAAGATATTTAGTAGTTTTCCATTGACAGTAACAGTAATTTGGCTTTTATTCTAATGTCAGTATTTTCCACTGTGGAGGAGACCTACTTGTATATATGCACATCTCTGCATATTTATCTGCCTTCATAATGTGAACACATTACTTTTGCATCTCAACATATGTATCTGCAGATGCATACATCTCATCTCCCACTGACTGATGGCTCTGTTTTGCTTCATTCAACATTTTCTCCAAGACACTAGCAGGGAACTTTGCTGGGGAAAGACAGATCTGGGCCTGGAAGGCAGCCTTGTAATTGTCACCATCAGAGGGCAAAATGCTGTAAAACCCAGCCTGGACACAGCCCTGCAAAGCTGGGTTCAGCTTTTAATCTGCAGCAGCCTCTGTGCTTTCTTTACTTAAATCACCTACTCTGAGCACTTCCAGTGAATTCAGTGGATCTACCCTGAATGAGCACAGTTAAGTAGGTGCATAAGTATTTTCAGGCTTTAGGCTTTACAAGCTTTCCTAATTAGTGCTCTAGACAACATTAATTAAAGAGTACTTTAGAAAGAATATAGCTGTTTAAATCTCTCCATTGGTTTGCATCTTATTCAGGGATCCCAATCAATGCAGCACATGGGGAATCCACTCAGAAAGGCAGGCATAATTATAGTTTAGTATAATCTGTATATACATCTTTGAAATTGTATATAGCAAACAGAACTGTACATAAAGTCACTTCAGTTCAAGGACAATTAGATAAAAGACAGTAATAATGAAAGAAACATATGTTTTCATTTTCATTATAATTTCTTCAAGGATTGTGATCTATGGTAATCAAATATGATGAAGAGGGAGGTTTTCCTGAGGCTAGCAATATTTCTTATATTTCCTTGGAAATAAGCCTTGGGACAGTTAGAATTTGTATCTTACTCATCCTCCTTCTATTATACATTTGAGGAAGAATTAAAACTAGAGCACTGACTGACATTTTTTTATGGAAAAAAGATGCATTGAAATGTTAAACATGGTGTTATATCTGATTTATTGTGCAAGGCTGATTTGAATTTTTTGTCCCACTGCACTTGGGATATGATGCAGTCATCTGTCTTCACAAAACCATCTGAGTGTCATGTGGCAAATCTTTTGATGTATGATTGAGGATTATGTTTGGCAATATCGGATCCCCTGCAGCAGCTCTACTTAAGGCTTAAACACAGTTTTAATTCTTGACATTACTTGTCTTTTATGTTCTTTTCTTCCCATATTGAGATAATTTCCAAATGCTGATGAAGAAAATTACTGCATCTTGTACTGATATAGTTGAAAAGGCGTGATAAAATTTGACATCTTCCATTTAAGTGTGTCTTGATCAGAAATAGGTCTATCACTCAGAAAAAATTATTTTGAAGCCTAAAGCAGGAAAGATATAATAGTTAAGCACAAAATTACCTGATGGATTTTTAATCACCCTGTCAATTATAAAATAAAAGATCTCTGTCCATTATTAAAAGAGGAACAAAGACCAAGATTTAAAAAGAGACAATGACAAAGTAAATGATTAAGGGGGTGGAAGCCTCGTGTACTATCTAAAAACTTTAAAGATGTTCAACAGTGACTCAGATATTTCCTTGAGCATGCTGAGCTGCTTTTCATCTGGCTCTGAGTGTTAATTACTCCAACAGAAAGAAAATACTGAAAAGCACCTGGACAATTTGCTTGTCTGCTTGTTTTCCTGTCATGTTTCCCTGGAAAAAAGTGGTGGACCCAGAATGCCTGCAGGGTTTGAGGTGTGGAAACACATCCAAGGCACTGGCAAGGCTCCAGGCAGAGAGCAGGACTGCAGCGATTCTTTGGGGATGGAGGAACCCAAATCCACAGAAACTCCCATCTTCACAGTAGTGACAGAGTTCCTTTTCAAAGGGGTCAAAGATAAAAAAATCTGCAGGTCTATAAAGAATATTTCTCTGTTTTATTTGATTTTTTAAAATTTTTTCTTTTGATTTTTTTTTTTTTTGGTATGTACTTTCCACTCCCTCTCAACATTCCTCCCAAAAATTCCACTTAGTGAAATTAGGTAATGATAATACAATAATTATTAAACAGGTAAGTTTGATTCATCATTTTCTCCTCTTGCCTCGACTCCGTGTCAGTGACTGCTGATTATAAATACCATTAGTGAAACAGAAATCAGCACAGTGTACTCAGGTTCCTTTTTTTCAAACGAGGGGCTATTTTTCAGGATTCAGGTTCCCCATAGACTTTTAATCAAGGTTATGGGAAAGTCCATAAACTTTCCACCGAATATTTAACAAGCTGAAGGTTGTGGCAGACATGAGATTCCAAGGACAAGGGAAATGAGATTGCAATCAGAAGAGCAGAGGAGACCTGGAGATAAGCAGAGCTTTGTCTACAGATAATATCTGCCAGAGCAAACACCAGAGTCACTTGCCAGCTTCTTTTGTGAGATTTAATTTTCTCAGTATAAACAGCCATAAAAAGGGGTAAACACAAATGGGTGCTGTTTGCAGGAATGTTAGTCACTGAACTTCTTAGAAATGATGATTGAAATCCAGTCAGAAAAGAAGCTTAAAAAATGGAAAATGTTTCTGTGTAGTTATATACTTTTCTTTTTTACTGACCTGAAATCCTAATTCTGTAACATTTTTTAATAAATTCTCCAAACAACCTCTATTATACTGAAGTGTAATGCCTGTTTATATGTTCAGACAACAATTTTTCTTTGCTAGATCTTTTTAATTGAACAAATTTTAACAGTCTGGTTGTGACAATATTCTCCTGGGTACAAATGGAAAAGCAATCTTGCAGAAACTCTTACCCGTGCTGATCCAGCAGCTATAAAAATATAATTATAACACTCTGCATAATGCGTGGAGGGAATATTCAGAAAAGTTATCTGAAATGTCAGCCTGTAGAGGCCACACAGAGTGTCCACTGTGCTGTGGCTTTGCAGCAGCAGTGCCCAGATCTGTGTCCACAGCAGCTCCAGGAGCTCTGTGGTGGCACAGGATGTTCTGAGTGTGTCTGGGATGGCATCACCCTGCAGCCTCTGCTTTTTTGGGCATCCTCAGAACTGCCTGATAGTTTTCTCCCCAGTAATTAGTGCACTTTAACCTGTGTGTTTCCTGAAGCTGATATGTTGCTTATCCCTTATTTGTAGCAAAAAGTCAATGAAATATTTAATACTTAGTTTCATAGCCTGGTCGAATTAGTATAGATATAAATTCCTTTTGTAAATCTAAGTTGTCCTATAACTTTTTCTCTGATGATAAAAGGGAGGTGATGCCCTGGCACAGCATGCCCAGAGAAACTGTGGCTGCCCCTGGATCCCTGGAAGTGTCCAAGGCCAAGTTGGACAGGGCTTGGAGCAGCCTGGGATAGTGGAGAGTGTCCCTGATCATTGCAAGGGAGTGGAAGTCAATGATCTTTAAAGGTCCCTTCAAACCCAAACCATTCTATAATTCTGTTATTTTTTCCCCTGCTTTGTGTAAGAACCATTAAAATATTTACTGTGAAAAATTCTGCTGAACTTGGAGTTGTAGATGTAGCTCAAAAGCGGAGCACATCTCATTTCTATTAATAGAATAGCACACAGTTTTGAAGTAAATCTGGTTAACATAGGTAGAATATACTCATAATATTGTCTCTGCCTCAATTATTATGGCAGAAAAAAGGCTGCAGAGAAGAAACCATGCTAAAAGTTTTCCCTCCTTTTATTATACCAGATACTGTTAAGGACCCTAAATGTTGGCAACTCTGTGACCATTCTAGATCTGTCATGATTTCCAATGGTCTTTAATCAATCAAATTGTTGATTTGGGGGTTAATTTCTAAGAACTGGATTAAAACTTTTTTTCAGCATATTCCTTTTATAAGTTCCATTCATTTTTGTTGAGAGAAAGGAGATCCCAGAAGAGAATCGTAAGCAAGCTATTATTTTTTAATGACAAAACATTTGAGACTTTTCTGTTAGAAAGGCTCTGGTTTTTACAGCACACCCATAACCTCCATGATTCAGGGAATGGATTCTTTAGTTCTTGTCAAGCACTTCCAACAAGGAAGGCTAAAAGTGACCCAGGTTTGTTTTGGGTTTTTTTTCATGAGAAAGCTGGAAACCCTTTTCTCTCCCTAATGAATGAGGACTGCTCTCTGTCCCATGTTGGGTGCTGATCCTGGCATCCCTGTCCACACTCTGTAATGATGAAAAATTTATGTACCTCAGGAGCAGAGATTTTTGTTTGACTTCTTGATGAACAGGAAAGAAAACACCTGGCTGGGTATTCTCCCTTGCCAGACCTCAACCCTCAAATCTCACCTCATTGCATGGGATGAAGATATTTTTTCCTGTGTGGGGCTGACAGGGCAGGATCCATCACCCCTTGGTTTTGATCATGCTGTCAAACCACCTCTGCCACCACATAAATAATTTCATCTGGAAAGAACCTCGCTCTTGCTGCTGTATTTAAAAATACAAGACAAAAAATTCGAATCATGCCATTTTTAAGTCTGGCCATAAAATAACAATCAAGCACTGCAACAATGAAACTTGTCTGATAAAAGGATTTAAAAGCTGAAGCAGAAGTTGCTTAATAATAAATGGAATATCACTACTTCACTTGTAAGACACTCATGTTTCACTTGAGACTGTGCTGCTCTCAAGATAGAAGAGCTGAAAAGAAGAATATTGTAAACATCCATTATACATGGTTCATGTATATATCTTGTTCCTTTGCCACTGATCATGCAGTTGCACTTTCAGCATAACACAAACAAGCTCAGCAACTGATGAAAAATTAGAAAGCTTGTGTTGAAGATAAATCTTTTAACCCCACTGCGTTTAATTTGTCCAGTGAACTTTCACAGAATGGAAATATCACAAAGTAGCAAATGTAAAGCCACAAAAAGCAAGTTTGTTTTGCTGGTTTAAATAGAGAATTTTGTTTAAAATGTAACAACCATCAAATATTAATACCAGGAACAAAATTAAAATTAAAATATCAGGATAAAATTTAAGGTTTGGACTTTGGAGCCAGTGCAGTAGATCCCACATGGATTTCTCATATGTGCAGGTGAAAGAGATTTTTTCTATTCTTTATGCTTTTTGCATTTTCATTTGTTACCTCTGAATAATATAAGAAGTTTTTAGGAAACAAATTCTTGGAGATTTTTTTTTGTCTGACAGTTTTGTTTTTCCTTAGAGATTAGGAAATACTTGTAAGCCAAATGAGGGAAGGTATTAAAAAACAGAGATCAAATGATTTCAGGATGAAACTGGTTGAATAACTATTGATCTTGAGAGAATTGGAAATTTAACCCTGTCTCTGCACAGACTGCAGGATAGTTATTAGATGTGGAGAATAATCTATATTAAAGGGAATATTAAGGTGTTAATAGATATGAGAGTGTCCTGGTTTAGGGCAAATTTGGGAGAAAACCCCCAAATAGGGTGTCTCTGGGAAGCAGATTCAATGGCCCCTCCCCCCACCTGGTCTGGGAGAAGAACTTCTTTGGAGAAAAGTGGAAAAAACTATTTATTCAACAAACAAAGTACCCACAAGCTTAAAGAATGAATAATATGAAATAATAAAACCTTTGGTTCTGGAGTGAGATGGCAAATTCAGAAAGTTCTTGCCGTGGGTGTAACTCGGCGCTCTCTCTCAGTCTCTTATCCGTCCCTCCAGAGGTCCAGGCTCTGGTGGGCCGCAGGTTCGAGCTCCTGGTGCTCCTCTGGGTCTTTCAGTCCAGAGTAGGTTTAAACAATTCCAAGAAAAGAAGAAAAAAAACAGTCCAGGGAGCTTCTCTGCCTCAGCTAGCTAAACTAACTAAACGCAAAAAAGATTTCTGTCCTGCTGCTGTCCGTGCTTCAACTGAACACCACCGTCCCGAGAAGGAGTGCAGAGGAGTGAACGCTGTTTTCTCAAAACAAACTGCATGCTTCTTTTTTCCCTGCTTCACTCTCAGAACCAGTCTTAAAGGCACAGAACTCAATATACAGTACACACAGAACAGACAATTGGGGATACAAGCATCATAAAGTCACCCTAGGACAGAAAGATATTGATAAAATGAGATATTTCCATTCCATGCTCAAAATAGTAAAAGGAAATATATATATTATCTGATAATTGTCTGACCTAATAGAGAAACAGCAACATTGTTGCTAACAAATGTTAAATGATAAATGGGCCATACATGCTGATTGAAGAACAGTATCTTAGAACCTGGCAAGACTGTGACAGGCCTTCCAGATGGGTAAAAAGCAGTAATGAAAGAATGTTTACTCTCATCATATTAGAAATATTCATAAATCCTGCATAATTTGACAATGAAATGGTTTGCAGACAGATTAAGCAAGGAAGCGCAAATTTATTTATTCTTTCCAGAAAATAAACCAGACTACAAAAATGAGCAGGATGACATCTTGTCAGCATCTCTGAGGACTTTATTTAGCCCACGTCCTTTATATCTGGTCCATAGCTGCAAATAAGGATATGATGGGAGGATAGATGAAAGGTTCCCCCATTTTGTGAAATTCAGTGCTGTTTTTTTACTTGATTATAAATTTAATATAAATTATTATAATAAATCAACCACATGTAATACAGAGAGATGTGTTTGCTTTTGTACTGGAAAATAATACTAGAAAACTGTACTGAAAAATACTCTTTTTAAACATTGGTAAGGTGAGAAAAAATCATGTTGTTGCTCTGTCCTTGGTGCTGTTTGAGGAAGTTTTGCTCAGGAAGTTGGAAAGAGTTTAATATGCTTTCATTTGGGTTTTTGAGACACTCATAAAATATCCTGAAATATAATCAAAGCTGATAATGCCAAGTTGAAGTCTGATAAAACTAAAGTACAAAAGTGATGTGGCATCAAGGGAAATTTGTCAGGTAGTTATTTATTGGAGGGTTGTCAAGATGTAGGAATGACAGGGATTTTCAGAAATTAATTGGAGAGGTCAAGATGGATCTTTTTCTCAAATCTTGTCTTTGTGTTCATATTTTTAAGTGTTCATCATAAATGTTAATTTTAATTATATAATTTCTTAACTGGCCAACTTTGAATGATGCTTATATCAAGAAAATATAAGAAAAAGTTATTGAATTTTAAGGAGCTTTAATAAATTTCTGTTGTTGACATATTTAAGAGGTGGAATTTTCATAGCAGCTATGAAAAGCAAATAATTTTGTAAGGGGCATTTTATTTAGAAGCAAATATTAATTTATTAATAAAACCCCCACCTTTCTGCCAGTGTGCACTCAATAACTGCATTTTCAAATGAAATTATCAAAGAGATGGAGATTTGAAGTAAGATGAACATGAAATTCCAAGAGTAGAACATAAGAAAAAGCTAAGAGTAGTCCTAAAAATAGAAATGAATAAAGAAATAATTCTTCACATGTATTTTTCAAAGCTATGCTGACATTTTTCATTTTGCTAATCTGTTGTTTGGCATCACTTATTGTCATTATTCTGAAACATTAATCCAGCAATGGCATCTGCCTTCATAAACTTCCTGGTGTGATTGCTATATGCTGTCATGGACATCTGAGATGAAAATAATTTTAAGAAAAAGTTATATATGTAAGACTTACAGACAGAAAAGATGCACTTCATGAAAAATCAGTAAAAAGTAATCAAGCCCACTCAACTGGAATGATTTGGCAAGTTTCTGGAAAAAGCCATGGAGAACATTTTCCTGGGGTTTGGCAGTAGTGATGGACTGAAGTTGGTGTCCAACAGCAAATGTTAGATGAACACAGCCACAATGGCAGCAGGATAAAATCATCTGCTGTGCAATCTGAGCAGCGAAGGTGATGGTGGGAATTGGAGCTGAGAACTCCATGGCTTGCCAGGGATCCACAGCCACTGCTGTCCTGTAAATCTCAATTTGCTTGGTTTGGTTTTGGTGTGGTTTTGTTGCAGCACTGAGAACCCTCTTGCTTGTGAAGGCACCGTGAGGTTTTCTCCAGGAGGCTCAGAGATGAGCATGTGATGCTGCACCCTCTCTCCTTCTACTTGTAATTAAAATGCTCCAGAAATGATGTAGGCATCACAGATATCTATTCATGTCACTTGAGGAAATGCTGTCAGTCATTCAGCATGAGTAATTAGTTTTAGCTGTAAGAAATTCTAGGTAAGGTCCCTGAATGGAAGCGAAGATGCAAACCTGTTGTCTCTTCTAATGGGTTTTGTGCCTGTGCAACAGTTGATGTTTTGGGTACATACAGAAGGATTTAAATTAATCTGTGGTTATTACTTTGTGATTCAAGATGAAAAACATGTAACCTGACCTTTTTAAGTCTGCCTGCTGGAATTGTTAAACTGCTATCTGTAATTTCAGGTCAGTCTTCCAAACTTTCTATAATATTCAAGCTGCAGGCCTGTTTTGTCAGAAAGAAAAAGGAATCTGTGCATGCACACCTTGAAAAGGAAGAGTTCCTGACTGTTGGTTAACAGTTTTCAGAGAAGCCCTTGTCTTTCTCCCATAATAACAATTTCTTACATAACTTTTGCTTTTCAGCTGAATGCTGTGAAATCCACAGTTAGACATGTGTCCTGTGCCTTTGCTAATGTTAGGAAATCATATCCTCAGTCTGCAATTCCCCACAAGAAATTTCCTCTTTGTTAAATGTGAATCATGGGTAATTGGTGATTGGTTATGTTTTAACTCCCTGGACTTGTTAAGTGAGGCTTCCTTTGGAGTTCAGGGCTGGTCTGTGAGTGCAGTTTTCACAGCACAGACTATTATTTCATCAGCAGAACACAAACTTCACTAATTTGTTTTATGATGACAGTGCCTGGTAGCTGGCACTTAGACTTGTTTAAGCTGTTGTATTACCATTTTCCTTGGTGTAGCTTTCTGCTTTCTGCAGTAAATGTCATCTGCAGACAAATTAATAATTTGTTATCATTTTCTGGAGCAAGAAATAAGAGCAGTGGAAGTCAGCTAAACAGGCAGGGCTGCCGTGGTGGCAGAAACCAGGAAAGCAGTACTTTGAGTTTGCCCTCAAAATGTACTGGCAGAATGCAGTAAAGCTGAAAGAGACTCAATTGTTTTCCATGTTCAGTGCATTATGAAGAGATAAACTCTGAGAGGTGTTATCAAGTTCTGTCACATCACTGTTCTGGGATGGAGCATGCTGTAGTGTAGGGTGCCAAGCCTCACCTTGCAGCAGGATTTTCATCATCTCTTCATGAACAAGCCTCTGTAGCCAGCCAGGTAATTAAACATAGACATAAATTATCTTTTACCATGTGCCTGGGAGCTTCTGAGGACTCTGTAAGTGTGAGGTGACTCATGTCCATTGAACACTGGAGTGATTTCTCTCAGTGTCTTGTGGAAGGTCATTCTCTACGTGATCTGCAGTGCATTATCCCTTGGAGAGGCCACGGTGTCTCTTTACAATGCTGAATCCCTTCAGAGAGGTTCAGCCCAGCCCTTGTTTCTGCCTGCCTTCAATAGGAGTCTGATCAGCAAAGTTCTTAGCCAGAGGTGAAGGCTGCACTTGTCAGGAAATACTTTCTGTTTGGCAGTTTTTGATCTTGCCCTGCAGAAGGACTCACAGGCAGAGGACACAGGGAGTGGTTTGCTGAGCTGCAGCTGAACATGGGGAGCTGCCTGGCTGCTGCTTTTAATTAAATCCACCACCAGCCAAACGACTTGATTCCGTGGCCTCCTTTCTTAGAGGGTCCCCCCTGCCCCCAGTTTGTCCAAGGATAATCTGAATGCTACAGCTTATTTGTGATGTTGACTAAATAGCACATTGCTTTTCTCTTGATAGTTTGATTAATCTTTATTAAGCTCATGTCCAACATGGACATAGTCCCTTGATTTTGCTTTTATTTTTAGTATAGTCCTTAATAAACAAAATCACCTTCATCATTCTCAAAGGAAGGAGTAAAAATTGCCTCATAGATAGGATATTTTTACTAAACAGGTGTGTCTGTTATAAAGAGTTGTAGCACATCTGAAAAAAAAAATGTAAGCTTGTTGAGTATGTGGTTATTTGCTGGTGCCTTGATGGAGCAGCTAACAAATCATGGCAGTCAGACATATCCTATTGTTTATACAATGGCGTTTTTACGAAAGTTCATTTTTAAGGTAAGCAATCAAGTAATTCCTTATATGGAGATAGGGGAATGCTTAACCTTGAGTACAACAACATTAACTCTGGTGAGCTTAATGAATTATTCATGCTATTATCCCGCTTGAGAGACATCAAATTGCTCTGCACTGTCTGCAAAGTGCAGTTAACAAAAAAATGATAGCTTGGTGAATTATATTTGTATATCTGAACATTAAACTAAAGACAGTACTGTGGAAAGGCATCAGTGGATGTACCTCTACAATCCATGCAGAACAAGGTCCTGCATGGTATTTCCTAATCCACTTGCAGTCATAACTCGTTAATAATTTGTTTCCAATGAATGGCCCAATAGACAAAAATCATTGAATATTCAAAGGTGGCTATACCAGCACCAGAGGATGTAATGACTGCAGGCACTAGCCTTTTTACAAAGAACCTGTTCATTACAGTCCCTGGCGGCTGCTACGACATCCTGAAGTACACGAAGTTGCCTTTTAGTCTATTATATTTTGGTTTATAAGGACAGAAACAAAACTGCTATTTGCCTTTCAGTATGCAGTGACAATTTTAAAAGCTTACCTGAGACTGGTGCTGGTGTTTTCCTTGAGCAAAACAAAATTTCATCTCTTCAAACTCTTTTCCTGAAGTCTTCAGACTTGTGCTCTTCACAAATATTTCCTGTTCTCCCCATCCCTCATTCTAAGCTCCTGGTTTAGCAGCTGTGAAAAATGAGATTCACTTTTCTGGTAAAATTTAAAAATTTAATAAAAAAAGACAATAAGAGACAGAAATATAGCAAAGGGTTAATGGCTGGGTGCTTGGCATTCAGCCAAGAGCACACCTTTCATCTTTGGCTTGGCGTGCCCTTTAAATACCTTTCCTATTACATCATCCTGTTGCATATTCATAGACCCTTATGCATATTCATATTGTTTTTAGGAACTGTTTAGTATAGCCACTCCTTGAGTCCGCCTTTTTAGAGCATGCATGTTTTTTGGCTGTGGTTTTATCACCTCTGGTTTGGGCCTTGGTCCATACTTTCTTCAGATGGCAGATGCTGATAGTTGGTATATCAGTAGCAGGGTCCTCATCACATGTTCACTGGATGTTATTCTGACTAGACAGACAGTTCACTCATAACTATATCAGCTACCACTACTACCACGTCTAAATTTTTGTTAATAGCAGAAATAAAAGCAAAGTTACTTTAACATTATACATATAGCATTCATCTTAATATTTGTGAAAAGCCAACTTTATAATATGTATTTATAACAGCAGCTTAGGTAAATATACATAATTAAGAAACATACAGAGAATTATCAGTATTTGGGTTCTTCTACATGGGCACACTTCCCACAGCTGTGCTTGCTGCTGCTGCTGCTGCTGCCCAGTAGTTTTGGAAAAACTTCCTTCAAGGAAATCATGTAAGAGATTGGGCCTTGTGGATTCCTTTCCTGAATTTATTTCTTAATAGGAAGATACAGAAGATTCTTCAGATTCTCACTGTACCATCATTTACAGGGCAGTTTGAGAGACAAGACACATAAACACACACATGTTCTTCATATATAAGGAGAGGTGAATGGAGCTCCTGCTTTTTCTGGTGACTTGCATTTATTGCATTTTATTCCCCTCACATTGTGATTTAATAAATAAATTATCTCCATATTTTAATAGTAAATTGCCATCTTGCTGTAACTGCTGATTTCAGGAGGTGGGTTGTAATAACAGCTTAGCTAGCTCCCAAAATAGAAAAATGGCTCTAAACCACTTTTTCTTAATAATTTAATGTTTTAAGAGAAAGCAATTTTGAATATAAAAATACATATTGCATGCATGTATCTATACATTTCTATTTTTAAAATACCATTAAGAATGTAATCAATTTTCAGGGAATATGGGAAAATACAAAAACAAATATTACACTGTTTATCTTCTGTTCAATAGAACTGACTGCTTTTTATAATCTCATAAGGCTACCTGGGTAGGCTTAACCTATGATGAGACAAATTTTTAGCACAAAATTGCATTCCAAGCCGACTTCTCAATAGCTTAAATAGATGTCCATGGGCATATATTTACAGTTTTCTATGACTGCTCAGTCTCTGGACTATAACACAGTATTGATATAATTTTCTGTCATAATTATTATTAACATTTTAAAAATTATCTCTCAGATTCTTAGCAGCTCTCCATAATGCTTAGAATGAAGGGGTGGGGGATGTTTGGAGAGGACAGAATTTTGCTATCTGAGTACAGTGAAATACAGAACTCCCGCAGAAGGGGATTTATCATTAACTAAAATTCAGAACATCAAAAATATTCAAATTGAACTCCCTGGCATCTTCAGCTTCATATCAAAATGGTATTACCAATTCCTGAATTTAGTCACTGATTGCTTTTGTCTGTGAGATGTCTTTTAACCCGTTAAAACTGCTCAGGGCAAAACCCATGCATTTTATGGATTTAGTTCCTAATACTTTGTAACTCACAAGAACTGATAACTGATAAATCTCTAAAGATTCCCATCCTCTGAGTCTCATCCTTTCCTTGTGTACTATGCTTGTAGCATTAATTATGGTTTTTGAAGATATATAAGAATGTATTCACTAATTTTGAAAAATTCAAATAATTTGAAAGCATGATGCTTGGGAAAACTGTTTATCATCCAGACATCCACACACACAACCTTTCCTGGCTATGGAAATATCAAAATGAGTAGGATAGAGAGCAGGTTGCATCGATTCCAACTTTTGCCAAGAGATTTTTAATCAAAAGATATAGGATTTCTCCAGTCAGTGTTTAGACTGGAGAAAGAATGTTGGGACCACTGCAAATCCTGATTTCTCAACTTATTCGGAATAATAATGAGTAATTCTAAGTGATTTCAGAGCTTAATTAAATTCAAAATTCTCATTTCTGGAAAATGGAAGGCTTGATGTGATATTATGGATTGAGGTTTAAAGCAGACTCAGCAGATGGATATACTCAGTCATGTTCAGTTACCTGATATTTGGTTGTCAGAGACCTTGGACAGTGCTGGAAGCAGAGATATTTACCTCTCCCATTTATAGACAGGTCAGGACAGGTCAAACAGCACAGTAAAGGAAATCTCAGAATTTGCCTGTTAGCACTGCATCATGGGATGCAGTTCTGTTCCACAGGAGTTCAATTTTTAATGCTCCCTGACCCTTACTCTGCCATAAATAATCAGAAATATTCATTACAGTAATGGCAATAGCTTTGGAGAAGTGATGGAGTGTATATTACAAAAGGAAAAATACATCCAATTCTCATAACTCCTTGCAAATTGTATTGGAAAGCCTTCAGCTGAATATATTCATATCCTGCTTTAAGAAATGCTAAAAATAATGTGATGAATTGAATTATCCTCAAATAATTCAGCTCATGTAGATGTGTGTGTACCTATTTCACTGTGCAGAGGCTTATCATTTTCTGTTTTCAGCCTGATACAGCACCCTGAAATATTGAAAAAAGTTCTTTAATTTAAGGTCGAGTGTCGCTATTGAAGTCATAAGGTACTATGGATCGAGTACTGCTAACATGGTACTGCTTTGGTTTTTTTTTTTTTTTATTTCTGTGCTCTTTATTTTGCTCTATAAACTTGAATCCTTAGCATTAACAGCCTGGAAAATTCTACTTTTCTAGGCATTAATGCAAAAATGATTCCTGGCTCTGATTCCACAACTTGGTCGCTTGCAATGGATATAGAGGAAGAATGTGCTGTCAGCACTGTCATTCTCATGTGCTCAAGTTTAGTGAAGGGCACTCTAGAAAGAATCATGAGGCTTTTTTATATTAATATTGTATTTTGAGGGTGGCTGTCTTTGGAAAAAATTCCATTTGGTCATGTGAAACTTGCTATCTTTCCTGGGTTTTTGTGTTTTTTGAGGGTTTTTTTTCTCTGCAGCCATAAATGATGGAAGCATATTAGTTTTTGAGAATTGATTTTAATTTTTAACCAATTTAATTAACTTTATTAAATATCATCTTTGAGTTTGTAGCTTGAGTTTTTGCTTTTAGATAAGACCACAGAAGTCTTCTAAGGTGTAACATTTGCAGATATTCAACTTGCTGCTGGAAAAGAAATAAAATCTTTTGTTGAGGCTTCAAGCACTACTGGAACTTACAGGGTTTAGCAGAGATTGCTGTGTGGTTTTAAGCTAAAGAGGGTTGGTTTTGATTAGATGTAAGGAAAATGATTTTTACAATGATGGTGGTAAAACACTGGCACAGATTGCCCAGAGAGGTGATGGATGCCCCATCCCTGAAAATGTTCAAGGACAGGTTGGATGGGACTCTGGCAGCTCAGCCTGGTGGAAGATGTCCCTGGTCAGTGCAGGGGTTTGGACCAAGTGGCCTTTGAAGGTCCCTTCCAATCCAAACTGTTCTGTGATTCCCTAACTTTATAGTCACAGAATCTCAGAGTCATTAAGGTGGGAAAAGACCTCCAAGATCATCAAGTTCAACCTGTGACCAATCCCCACCTTGTCAAACAGACAAGAATGAAGCATAACATCCAGTGATTGCTTGAATAGCTACAGGGATGGGCATTCCACCAGCTCCCTGGGCAGCCCCTTCAATGCTTGACATCCCTTTCCATGAGGAAACTGTTCTTCATGTCCAAACTGAAACTCCCTTGGCACACATGGGAACAATTTCCATGGAATGTTTTCCAGTAGAACTTTTCCCTCCATGCTTTTACCTCTTGAACCATCCGTGCATTTATCAATCTTTCTATTCATATTCAGCTCAGATCATGTACAGGGTTACTGGGAGTGGCACTGCAGTTTGTACACAGCCTTTTCTGAACCATGGAGTGCAGCATTTAACACAGCTCTGAAGGCAGGATTTTCTGTTTTGCAGTTGTTCCTGTGATTTATGGTTCGATTTGCTTTTTTTTTTGTTTGGTTCTCTAATAAGGAGGGAGAGCTATGATGTCTGCAGTAAAGTGAGGCCTAACCAGGTACTGGCAGCAGTGGTGGAGGAGGATCCAGGTGTAGAAAACCTGAGATTGGCTCAGGAGTGACTTCTCAGTGCTCAGACACACAGACTTGCAGCTCGGTTCTTTCTGCACAACATGTTTGTGTTTGCAGGGAGTAAATGCAGATGGGAAATTACATTTCCTTCCATGATCCATCCTGATTCCTCACAGGGCTCCTCTGTGCTCAGCTCTGCTCACTTTTGAAAAAGGAGAGTGAACTTTGCAGAGGGTTCTTATGGCACATTAACAGTGTCCACAAGTGCAGCAAGTGCAGAGGCCCCTGCAAATTTACAGCCTTATTTACTGCATAATACGTTCCCAAGGGACACACAGGCTCAGGTGCACTGATCCGTAGAGGCTGAGAAGAAATTGGAGACAAGCAGAACTCACCAACATCCTTCAAATGATTACTCATAAACCTTGGAAAAATACCATTTGCAACTCTGAGGCAGCCTAGTTTTATCCACACAGTGGACTATTTTAACTTCATGTTAGCCTAGAAATCTTCCCATGTTGCCCTGGTAATTTATGTGATGTTCCTTTGCAGGAACAAAAATCTATCTTACACTTAACTCCTTTTGATAATTTATTCTCTCCCATCTGCTTACAGCTGGTGTGGTAGAAATGTGCTGGAGTTTCATTATTTGCTCATGCCTTGGAGTCATCTTTTAATATAAATAGCTGTGAATCTACCAAAAATTTTGAAATGAGCCTTTCTCAGTTTCTGACCAGCATATCCAAGTAGTATTCCTTGATGCAATTTTTAGTGTGTTTTTAGGGGAATGCAGACTGATCTTTTATACTATTTAATAAGAAGGTATGCACTTCATATGGGATCCATCCTGCACTTGAAATAAATTTTTAAAAGCAGTTTGATCAGCTTCACATAAACAGAAGCATCATATCTTCGAGTTTGGCTGTTTTCTTCCCTCTGAAAAACCTCACAACATTTAAAGTACATTCCTTTTGCAACCAGGCAATTTTTTTCACCTAATAAATAATTGCAGAGTGTTGCTGCTCAACCAGCTTAGTTTATTTAACACAAAATAAGGTACTCCGTGTTTCCCCTTGCCCTGATTAACACTGTGCTTTTATGCAGGGTCTTAAAAAAAAAAAATCTTAAAAGAATTATCTTTTGACCCAGTTTTTAGGGTACATGTATCCAACTTTTGTCTTGCATATCTTAATTATTTTAAAAGCCTGCAAGAAGCCAGGAGAGAATTCCTCCAAAACAAAATAACACAGGAACAAAGCAGCTCGCCACAAAGTAGGATCTTCCTAAGACCTGGGCAAATGAGCTCTGTTGACTTTGGATTCTTTGCAGCTTTCCTGATGTGTAATAACCTGCAGTGTTGGTTTGCTTCTTATGCAGTGAAATAAACACCAGATTTACAGGGGGAAAAGAGCTCTAAATGTGGCTTTAAATGAATAAAATGTGTGCTTGCATGATGTGGGTGCCCATGGTTGCCTGGAAGAATTCATTTCTCCTCTGCAATCAGAGCTTCCACTCACCAAAGTTTTACTTGGATTTTGCAGAAGACAAATAAGGTGATTCTTTGCAACTTGGCTGCATTTAAGGAAGTTTAATTTACAAATTGGCTCTTGTTCTAAAAGTATTTTATTGCTTTTTATTACTCTGAACTGATGGCAGACAAGTACTGAAGTGTTATTTCTATTTTTTACGTGTTTGTTACTTTTTAATATATTAAGCATTCATTTTAAATTATCCTCACCAAACCCAGTATTGAAAACTCCTGGAAGTCCTACTTTTCAATTAATAATACAAACTGAAACATGCATCAGTCCTTATTCATGTGCTGTCAGCTACTCTGATGAGCTGTTCCTTTGCCAGATTAACTCATATTTTTCTATTTCAGTTAAGACCTGACAAAAAAATGATCTGAGGTGTTCAAATAGCTAATAATGAATAAAAATTCTAAAATATGCTTAAAAAATTTAGGATTTTTTTTCTCTCTAAAGTTAAATCAAAACACAAATTTCTGATAAAATCATATTTTGGTGTAACATTTTCAAATTAAAATTTTAAATCAAAAAGCGTAATGAAGATAAATTTAGAAATTATTTGGGGTAAATGCTTTTTTCTTTAAATGTCAAAGTATTCAATTGTAGTGGTTTCATGTTCACCTGTGTTTCTGTTTGCCAAATTTAGTGTAGCGGTTTAAATATCTTCCTGCTATGAGATAGGATTAGGAGAAAAAGGCAAAACAGGCCCAACTTAAGGTAAACAGATTTTATTAACACACACTAAAAGGACAAAAAAAAAAACCAAAATGAAACCTTCAAACACTCTTCCCCTTAACACAGTGTTCACTTTCTCACAAACAACATAGAGACAAAATCTGTGATTTTCAGTCAGTTTCATCATTTGAGCATAGTCATTCATGAGTTCTTTAGGGAGAGGAGTCTCTCTTAGTTTACCATGGAATTTCCCCCACTGACAACCTAAAACAGTTCTCTTGTGGGTTGTAACTGTCACAGAAACAGCTGCCCGAGGAAAATCTGTTTCTGTGAAATCTCCTCCCATTAGCAGTTTCCTAAGCTGCTAATGGGTCATGTGAACTCCGGCATATTGGGGTGTCACCTTTTAAAGATGAACAACACTAGTGAGGGAACCCAAAATAATGGGAAGTTTGGGCAAGAGCAACATGCAGATTCCACCAGTATGGTTAATGCTACATTCTCTGTTTATTCTGTCTAAAATGGCAGGTTATATACATGTCTAAATGGTTTACATTCACAGGTGTACTCTCATTGGCATACAGCACAGGGAAAAATGCAAACACACATTGTTGAACAAACTCTTAAGGTGGCTAAAGTGTCCACACTAATTACTGTATTTGCTAACTACTAGAAAGCCCACTGTCCCTTGCCAACACCTTAAGCTTTAATTTTAACTGCGCCATAGACTTGGCAGGGAATTTCTACCTGCGCCACAAACTCCTACAGGCCTCAACAATGACGCCCAGTCTGGGGAGTTCAACTTCTACTCCAAATGCAGATCGTGCCTGTTTTCTCTTAGAAACTCTGCTACAAACAACTCCAAAGGCAAAGGTTTCTTCATCTAAGGGAACAGAGGTGTCTTCTCACTTCTTCACTGGCACAGAGGGCTTCTCATCTTTCTCTGTTTAAACATCTCATGGGACCACAAGAATCACAGATTCTAATGCAATATTAGTCCATCACAAACACCTTTGCTAAAAAATCCACAAATAAACAATCATCTCCCCAAATGCATATTTTTTTCCCATGATTTAAAGCATAATCTACATATAAAGTTCATTACCATGGCTTGATAAGAGAAATTCAGCTTAAAATAGCAAACTCCTCAAATCCCTCCTCCCAAAAAGTCTTTTCATTCTCTCATCCACTGACTTCATGCTCTGTCTTCTCTATGTCCCTTTTCTGTCCCTTTTCTTCTTACTCAAAAGGAGGATTGGAGTTTAAAAAGGCTCAATTTGTACCAGGAAAGAGTTAAATCTGCCCAGGGTCTTTCTCACTGCCGCTCCCAGTGTTAGATTTCAAGGCCGCGCTGGTGATGGGGGTGGGGGGGGGGGAAGGGAGGAAGAACTCACACCGAGGGATCAGAGATCAGAGAACCCGGGCAGTCTGGAATCAAAATCAAAAACAGGCAGGATCATAAATGCCTTTTTTGCCCACCCAGCCCAGCCGGGCCTGTAGCTGGTATCAGGGGCCAGGGCGGCGGGGCCCCCAGCTGCCACACAATGTTACCTGCCCCTCCAGCTGAAAGGAAAAGGACTTCCTGGGCTTCCTGGGCTGATTTTAAGCCTGGGTGTTTCCAGAGGTGTATCTAACTCTTTAATTGGTCAACCAAGCTGTCAACATCTGCTATAACTTCCTTAGAGAAAGAGAAAAAAAACCCTCACGTCCGTGCTAAACCACCGCATCAATCTTTTCAGGGTAATTTGGTTTCACAAACAACTGTGTGCAATCAATGTAATTTTTCATAATTTGAGTAAATAAAATTCCAGCTATAAAATACCAAAGCTCTTCTAAAACCAGTGGAAAACACCAAGGATGATTTTTGTTTAGAACAAATTGTCTGTTCTCAGACAGGCCACACAGCACTGACCCAGCCCCGTGCCTGGCAGTGTCTGTGACTGCAGGAGAAAGCAGAAATTGTTAGAAAAAGGAGTAGCCAAATTAATAAACAAAGAGAATTTATTAAATAATCCAAATATAAGTTTTGGAAAAGCCACAAGCGAAACAGTGCTGAGCCTGGGGTCAACACTGGGTGAACAGCGAATCGGACTGTATAGCTCCGATTCCCCCATGGTTCACAAGTTCTGTCTTTGCAGGGTCCTGTTTTTATACAGTTTTCCCACTGAACAGGGTTTGTTTTTCGTTATTTTGTTGCTCTTGTTATAAATGATTTGTAGCCAATTTGATAGCAAGTATTTTATTTTGCTATTTGAAATTAATTTGAATTAGCCACAATAAAAGGATGCAGCAGTGATTGAGGTTGGGTGAACACAGGGACAGCCTCAACGGAGCTGACCCTTCTCGTCCACAAACTCTGGGATTCAGGGTACAGTTTTTATACAGTTTTTCTGCCCTGAGGCAAGTTCATTGTGAGCCTTTGTCCAGTGTGCATATTCATGCACTTCTTTTTTTCCCTGTTTGGTTTTGAAAGATTTTCCTGGCATGGTCGAGGTCTTGAATTAGGTTCTTGGAACTGGGCATTGGGATGCTGATCCGTTCAATCTCCGGGTTTCCTCCATCTAGATCCGTATCAGGCGTTGATCATTGGAGAAGTGGCGCGTCCACCTATGATGAACGAGCCATCTCCTGCTCAGCTCAGTCCTTTCTGTTGTAAATGTTGGTTTCGCCCTGCTATTATTTGAGAGCTTTTACAGTTGCAAATGTGCCTCGGTAGTCGGAGACGCTTTTCACAATTTTTGGAAATCTGAACTTGCAGCACAGTTTTAGGTTATAACATATAACATACTTGATACAAGAATTTATTTTAGAACATATATCATACTCTTGTTTCTTTAGTATATGCATGTATTCTTCTTTCTCGCTGCTGGTCTGACGAAAAGTTTTCCAGGAAGGGATGAATACTTAAGAAAGGTTTTCCAGGAAGGGATGAATATTTAATTCCTTTTACTGGAATTCGGTTCGGGAATACACATCTTTGGCAACGCATATTATCTGATCTCAGCTGCATATCAGATACATATTGCAGAGGTGTTGTCAGATGAAAATCCGTTGGAATACACATTTCTGGAGACAATCTATGCGTGCTTGATGGTTCCCTCCCTTTCTGATGCAAATCGCTTTCTTCCCCTGTTACTGGCTTTGTTTTCGCAAAGGCTGAAATATTTAATTCTCCAGCACGAATTATTTTATAACATGTATCACAGAAATTAAACTTTGTTTCTGGTTGCTTTGACTGGTTCTGCTCACTCTTGAGGAAGGAGTTGGGCAATTCCTGCTGTGGCAGTAGAAATGCGGACTAAAGCCATCTATGATTACTCTTAAAGTACAAAATTCTCTTGACTATTTCATATTTCATTGTCCTCCATACACAAACATCTCAACCCTTCCTTTTTCTGTCAGTACGATGGGGAAATCAATGATATTCTTTTAGTTTGCTTTAAAGTTCCTTTCTGCTGCAGAAATGAAGCCACATGAATGAAATAATCATTGTGAACTTTGGCATATTTTGCTGTTAATACATAGTATTTTTAGCACTGGGCTACCTACGATGTTCCTTATGAAATCTTTTCATTCTCAGGGATTTGGCTAAACAGAATTGACAGTCTGAAAGCAGCTCATGAGATTTGGGGTCTGACTTCAAGCAGTTATGGGTCAGTACCCACCCTTTGCTCTGCAATGTATGGGGAAAGAGAATTGCTTTCAGGATTTTCTGTGGTGACTGCTGTAGGCCAAGTAACAACAAATGTTAAAATATTTTCATCATTTCCTGAATTTGCTGTCCCATGTCCTGCCCACTGGTAACAAGGGCTGGGAAAACCTCTGGTCTTTGTTAATACAGTCTGGATTTTAAGTACACTTTTCCACTATTTCTAGATGGTTATATTTAATTTCTATCTCTATAAAGACAAATTTCAGGCCACAGAGCTAGTGAATTTTAGGAAGGCAGAAATATTTGTTATGTCATATTGGTGTGTTTTCTTCTAATAGAACAGTGGTTGGATTGTTAAAAAAATTCTTATCCAACAAAAGGCTTGGTCAGTTTTCTTCTTAGCCTATTTCCCTACATTATGCAAGGATTTCATCACCATTATTCAGTTTATCTCCACAAAGTTTTTTGTCTGGGTTGTGATCATATTCAATTTTAAAACTGGAAACACAGGCAGAAGAGAACTTAGCAAAGAACTTTTGTCATGCAGAAGGAAGATGTTGGACAGAACTTAGCTTTAACTGAATTCCCATTCTGTAATCACCAGTGCTCACGCTGCTGGGACTGAAACAACTGAAATGACTGTGGAGACTCCAGAGTCACACAAACAATTTAAATAATCTGATAATAGGCACTTTCCACCTTATTTAACATCCCTTCTTTTGCTTTGGTTCGTATTTCTTCTTTAAACAAAAGCTCTTTCATTTACTTATATCTGTTTCATTCTATTTATTTATTTTACCAGCTTGTGTTTATTGCTGGTGCTCCAGCCACAAACCATTGCCATCAATGCTGCCATTAGTGGTGAGTCTCAACATGAAATTGGGATGAACTGCAAATATTGTCTAGTTCCAGGCTCTGATTTAATTGCTTTGTTTCCATATGAATTACTGATATGGCTTTAGAAATTAGCGCATGTCCTGGGTTGTGGTGTAAAACGTGCACGGAGTATTCTACCACCATCTTCATGAACTGTTGAAACCAATTGCTGAAGCAGCATTCTTCCAAACTCTCCCCTCCCTCTTTCTGTTAGGGTGTCTTTTGTTAAGGTGTCCTCTGCTAATGGGTCTTTTGATAACGCGTTTTCTGTTAATGGCCTGCTGATGACTTACAGATAACTCCCACCAGGAGTTATCTCCCGTTAATGGGCCATCAAGGACCCCCCTGTATGACTCATTATCCCATTGTGAGATGCTCCACCCAGGGGGAGGAGCCAAGCATTCTCACCTGCATATAATCTGGGATCTGGGACAATACAGAGTACCTTACCCACTAGATCTACAGAAGATCAGAGCTACCAGACCTTTCTACGAGATTGCTGCTTCCATCATCTTGCTCAGGTTGTATTCTGACTCTGTCAGGGGTCTTTTGTATTATTGCATTTATTTTATTTCCTTTTTTTCTTTTCCTATTAAATTGTATTTCTGACTTGGAGCCTCTCACTAGTTTTGCTTTCAAACCATCACAGCGCATCTTCCTTTTTTTTTTTTTTTTGAAGGTAGACTGGACAAGCTAACAAACCAAGGATTTGGGGAAAAGTCTCTTTCCTTCTTGTAGGCAAGAAGTGAACATCAGAGTGATCATGTTTTAGGAGCACTTTACAGGACAGAATAAATTCTAAAACAAAGTGCATGGACAAAAACTGAAAGCCACTTCTCTAATAGTTTATACTTTTTGTTTTGTGATCCATTATTGAATAATATTTTAGATAAACCACAAAAATGCCAATATTCTATTTGTGACATTAAAATATTAATGGGACCTAAACTATTATTTTATAACTTTTGTTTGTTTACTTACAAAACGTAATAGCAAGAAATAGAAATAAGTTAGGAAAATACCTGATAGTAACGAATAAACAGAAAACTGTGGTAAACTACCAAAAATTACAATGTTATTAATTAAGCTTTTTAATTACCATTGTAGATTTCTTGGGAAAACATACCTGGTGAGTATGATCTTATACTTCATTAATTTGTATTACCAGGTTCCAGTTTCTTTTGAAGTCCATGCAGAGGTAGCCTAAGGAGGATGACTAAAGAGGACTTTGATTCGGCTGCTTGCTCAGTCAAAGAGCAGGGAAAGGGTAGATGGAAGGTCTTGTTTGCACAGCTCTCTACTCTCTGTGTTAATTTTTCTGAGCTGTAAATTGTCCTGCAGTCTATAAATAATTTGACTCCTGACATTCCCATGTTAGGAAATCTCTCAAAGTACAAGTTTCACTTTGCTGCTGGTGGTGATCCTGTCCAATACATTGAGTCAACATCCCTCAGGTTTCAAGTGGCATTCTAACTAAAACCTAGAATTTGGATAGTCAAGTGACAATTAGTTCATAATTCCCACAGAGCACATGGAAAACCTAATTCTCTTCCCTTTTTCCAAACCCTTTAGATGGCAGCATAGCAGATGCAAAGCTTTGTGCTGCTGAAGCACCAGCTGCGAAGAATTCCTTCAGTAGGACATAAACTACCATTAAATCTATGATTTATTTTTTTTAAGAATGAACTTTCTTTCTAAAATACTACAGAGAGGTTACACCACTTATTATTTGTGCAATAGTGTAGGCAGCCAACAGAACTTGTGTATGTGGAAAGTCAGCTCCAAGTGTTATCCTAGTCATAATTCTTTCTGGAACTAGCAAAGCAAAAGTTGTTGGTAATTATAATGAGCCTATTAAGCTTAGTCATGAGTTTAGTTCCATCAGGAAAAATTTTAGATTATTTTCTCATCTGTTCTATTCCTTTGAAAATAATTAGCAACATGATAATCTGTTTACTTTAAAAGAGGAATAATAATTATTTTCTAATCCCAGTGCAGTGTGTGATATAAAACAAGGCCATTACACCTTTGAGTGGGTTGGGGTTTTTTTTGTTTCTTATTAAATTAGAATTAGGATAGCCATAAGTGTAAAATGGGTGACACGGTCAGTTAAGTTGTTTGGGCCTGCTTTTCATGAGCACAGTGCCACTGAGCTGGCTGGGCCCTCTCACATCTAATAAGGCTACAAAAAGTTCCAGAGGCTTCCAGATGTGACAGATTTGCAGCTGCAATTACAGAGAGAACTCCCTAGCAAGATGAGTATTCAGGTGTGTGCTTAACATGGCATTACATCATAATTAGTAGTGGTGGCCTTGCCCTTCTGGTTGTCATTGGGGCTGAGCTGCAGAGAGGAAAACATCAAGGACACCTCCAGGGTTCCAAAGCGAATAATCTGCTACATTAACAGCAGTTCTGGGTTTGCTGAAGGTACAGAGAAACCTTGAAATATTTATGTCAAGGAATGGCTGCTGTCTAATGCTTCAGCTGCTTCATGCACAGTAAAATCAATAATGGTCTTAGACAGATTTATAGTTTTAAATATTTCAGTTACCCATGTTGGTGCAGGAGCTGTTTTTTATTCTTTTTTCTTGACAAAATAAGATGTGCATTTGGGGTCCTGAAAAGCTGCATATACCACAAGCTCTTATTTCCCTTAGAAGTAAAAAAGATATACATGCAGAAAAATTATGTCACTGCTTCTGTGACTAAAAAGAGAAACCAAATGGCCAATTCCTGAATTTGTCCTTACTGGTTTCTAAGGCAGGAACAGTGACAGCTCCTGGGGATTTGGAGCACAGCAATTTCTGCATTTCTGCATTGCTCCAAAGGTGTTTGGGTTGGTTTGAATTGCTCTTTGTGACTGAGGTAATTACAGACAGCAAAAAGACCATGATCACTTCAAGATAGGAAAGTTTTTATGGTAAATTCTACTATTGCTTACAAAAGGTTTTGAGGCAGTTCTGGCTACAGAGCTGGTATGCACATTGAAGGTATTGGAAAAAAAGCAGCTTGGTCCCCAGATTGTGCCTGACATCTTTGTGCCAGTTAAGTCCTACTTAATTTTGATGGAATCATGAGAGAAGACTCTTAACTTTTCTGGGACTCTAACCAGCAGCTGTCTTAATTTTTTACATTCTCTGGCAGGAATTTGCTATTGTTAATTACAAGTTAGAGTTTGAAGGCCATCAAGGGGGAAATTCTCTGTGTACTAAGATCAAGCTCCCCATTACAACAGACCATGTTTTCATGTAGATCATAAAACAGAGAACTAGTACCACCCTGGTGATATCTAAAGGAAATGTCAATTTCTTGCTCTAAATGCACCAAAAATGAAAGAGCTGTGACTGGATGACGTAGATTAGGAACATAAAGCAGAAATTTAAAATGGGTTACATGTACAGCAATCCGCATTATTTGAGCAAAAAGGTGCTGACAACATTCCATATGATTTTTAACACTATTTCTCCAGAAGAAGTAAATGTCAATGCTGTGAATAGTAAATATAACTTTTGTGATAATACTAGAATGATGTTTCTTGTTATGGTTTAATGCCTCGTTTCTGCATCACTAGGGAAGCTGCTTATTATGTGCAGAACAGGAAAATTGTTAAAAGAGGAGAAGCAGCTCCCAGTGTTCTGCTCAAACAAGTGCTATGGACACAACAAACAGTGACCTGCTCTTGTAAAGCACCAGCTCTTCACTGGAGCAGCTTGCTGGGTTCATGTAAATCTTCACAGAGAAGCAGACCGTGAAATATGTTCTCTGCAGAATACTTGTGCAGAGGCTGGAGGATGTGTCTGCTGAGGAATGGATGTCTGAGGCTGCACTTGGAGGTTCCTGGAGGTTCCTGGTACAGCTCTTGGTAGAGAACTTTGAAAAGGAGCATTTTGTGTCACCCACCTCAGGCTGCTTTGCCTAACTGCTTTCCAAGTGCTGTGTGTGTAGCAGTTTTAGGTTTTAGAGTGTTGACAAGTCAGACAATAAAACCATTTCTTTAGTGTAGACTGTTGTTTTGTGTCGCCCTGTTTTTTTCAGCCTTCTGATGTTTACATTTTTGTACTAGAGTTCTCACGCATTGTAACATAAACAAAGTAAATTGTTTTCACATTCCTCTCTACAATAGACTTCTAGTTTAACCAGTAGGGTCAAAAAAGTGTCAACCTCATAGCCCAATCACTGATCAAACTCCAAAAACTATATAAACCCAAATCCCAAAAAAAGTCCTTCTTTTTTGCTCTCACAACCTGACGGTGTGAGTGTAGTTCTTTCATGTCCGTCTAGCAACAGTTTTGTATCCACTCACTCATGTATCATATTGTCCTAGGGTGACTATGATGCCTGTATCCCCACATCGTCTGTTCTGTGTTCTGTACCTTTAAGACTGGTTCTAAGAGTGAGCAGGGAAAGAAGAAGCACACAGTTTGTTTTGAAAAACAGTGTTCACTCCTCAGGATCTGCTCTCGTCCTTGGGACTGTGTGGTTTGGTTTTTTTTTCCTTCATTGGATGCACGGAGGGCAGCCGGAGAGAGTTTTTCCTTCCTTTTGTTGGTTTAGCTAGCTGAGGCAAAGAAGCTTTCCTGGACTATTTTTTTTTTCCCTTTTTTTTTCTTGGGACTGTTTAAATCTGCTCTGGACTGAAAAAACCCAGAGGAACACTGGGATCTTGCGCCTGTGGCCCACCGGGCCTGGACTCGTCATTTTCCAGCACCGAAGGGACTGATAAACAGACTGAGGGAGCGAAGTTAATTCCTGGCACGGACTCTCAGTTTTGCCATCTCTCTCTCTTTGGAGCGGCGAGAGGTTTTATTGTTTCATATTATTATTATTATTATTATTATTATTATTATTCGTTTTTTATACTTGTGGGTATTTTGTTTGTTAAATAAATAGATTTTTCCACTTTTTCTCTGAGGGAGTTCTTTTCCCGGACCGGCTAGGGGGAGGGGCTGTTTGAACTTGCTTTCCAGAGAAGCACCATTTCGGAGGGTTCCTCCCAAATTTGCCCTAAACCAGGACATACATTAATATTGGTGCTCAACTGTGTGGCTCAAGAGAGTGGAAAAAACTTGTACTGATTATTGATTGCATTGTGGTTGTTCTTTGTGTGGAGATAGAGTAGCCATGTTGCCCCTCGAATCCCTAATATCTATTGGAATAGAGTCCTTGCTGTATTTCTGTTCCCTAGGTTTCTTTGAGCTTCTAATACCTTTCTAGTCCCTAGGCTTGTTTTCTTATCCAGAATTAGTTCCAATGTTGTCCCTAACACATAGCTTTTACACTAGAGGTGCACGAATTAAGACTGCTATTTTGTTGGGTTCAGTGATCATGATTTATAGAAAGTTTATGAAGGTACTGGAGTTTGTGGCAGGTATGTTTGGTTTATGGTTTCTTCGTCCTACCATGCATCCTAGTTCCAGCAGCATGTTTTGGGAATTTATGAATAATTGCACCCACTTTGTTAGAGGAGGAACAGGGGATGAAGCTTTTCAGTCTTTCCTGTCCCTCATATCTTTTAAATCGGTTACATCACTTTTAGAGTATGTTCAGTGTCCCCTGAATGTTAAAGATACCATCTTCCTGGTATTTCATCTGGTGAGCTTCCTCTATATGGTTTGCAGCTTGTCTAGAGTGAGGTCTGAGATTTCCTGAGGGGCTGATGAGACCCCTGGCCCAGAAGGAGGCCCAGGTGTGGAAAATCCTGAGTGGAGTGGAGAATGGGAGGATATGGGCCAAACCCTGAAGGAATTTTCTGACCCTATAGCCTGGGACTTTCCATGTGAACACATTCAGAACCCGGCTGAGGTGAGAAAATACTTGAAAGAGAAGTGCCAGGATAATTCCAAGGACAAAAGGATTGTTGCAATAAGCTGGGCCCTGGCATATGCTTACTGCACACTGCTAGATAAAGTAGGGCAGCAGATAGAGGCAGGGGGCCAGAAAAATAAATCAGCAGATAAACCAAACAGTGAGCCTAAGCCCCTGGCAGTTGCTGGGGCAAAGAAGCACGCACAGAAAACCGATCAACCAGTGGACGATGATCCAGGTGAAGGACCCTCAACGATGCCTCCCGACGACACCCAATCAGACGTCCAACCAACTGACACCCAATCAGAAGCTGACCAAACTGACACAAAATCAAGAGTCCAACCAGCTGGCACAAGGTCAAATGCCCAACCCACTGGCACACGATCAGGAGCCACTATTGAGTCCTTCTCCCTGAAGGACCTTCGAGGCCTAAGAAAGGATTACACTCGATGACCAGATGAATCTATAATCAGTTGGTTAGTCCCTCTTTGGGATGCTGCAGGCGAGGCTACAATTCTGGACGGCACTGAAGCAAAGCATTTGGGATCCCTGTCACATGATCCGGTTATCGACCAAAGAATGATGAGGGAGGCTACCCCTTGCAGTCTCTGGGAACAGGTGCTGGGAAGTGTGGCACAAAGATATCTATGTGCAGACGATCTCTATATGCAGCAAACCCAGTGGAAGACCACAGAACAAGGGATTCAAGGCTCGAGAGAAATGGCAGTGGCGGAGATTGTCTTCCCAGATGACATAAACACTAGGAACCCAGACTTGGTACCATGTACACCTGTGATGTGGCGAAAACTTGTACGACTTGGGCCACAAGAATACTCTTCTTCTTTAGCAATAATGAAGGGGGACGACATGGGGGAGAGCGTGCTGGATATGGCAAGGAAACTTCGAGCATATGCAGATGCTGTGCATGGCCCAACACATGCCAGAATCGCAGCTGTGGAAACCCGTCTGCAGAAATTAGAAGGCAAAATAGAGGAGAATCACCATACACTCAGAGACGAGATTAAAGAGATGAAAGAGGGCTTTCTCCAAATCTCGGCAGTACAGGTCAGAGGTTCTGGCACCAAACGCAGACGTTCCCCAGATAGAGAGGGAGGGGGCATCCTACGAGGTAAACTGTAGTCCCACCTGCATAATTGTGGAGAAAACATGAAGAGATGGGATACAAAATCTACAGATGATCTAGCACAACAGCTGGGTGAATTGTTGGATGGCAAGACTCAGAGAGGAAGTTCCACTAAGAAGGAAGTAGCTCCAGTCACCCAGGGACAGACGGATAACCAGGTTTAGAGGGGCCCAGCCTCTAGCCAGGTAGAGGCTAGGGACAACCGTGTTTTTTGGACTGTGTGGGTTCGTTGGCCTGGCACATCTGAACCACAAGAATATGAGGCCTTGGTCGATACTGGTGCACAGTGCACATTAATTCCATCAACACATGTAGGGGCAGAATCTGTCTCTATTGCTGGCGTGACAGGGAGATCACAGGATTTTACTTTGGTGGAAGCTGATGTTAGTCTGACTAGAAATGAGTGGAAGAGGCACCCTATTGCAACTGGCCCAGAGGCCCCATGCATTCTGGGCATAGACTACCTCCGAAATGGGTATTTCAGAGACCCGAAGGGATTCAGGTGGGCGTTTGGGATAGCGGCTGTAGTGATAGAGGGTGTTAAGCAATTGAACACCTTGCCTGGACTATCAGAGAACCCATCTGCTGTAGGACTTCTGAAGGGGGAAGAGCAACAAGTGCCAATTGCCACTTCAACAGTGCATCGCCGACAGTACAGAACAACTCGAGATGCCGTGATCCCCATCCACAAGATGATTCATGAGCTGGAGAGTCAAGGGGTGGTCAGCAAAACCCACTCACCCTTCAACAGCCCCATCTGGCCTGTGCGTAAATCTGAAAGAGAATGGAGATTGACTGTAGACTATCGTGCATTGAATGAAGTGACTCCACCGCTGAGCGCTGCTGTGCCAGACATGTTAGAGCTCCAGTACAAGCTGGAGTCCAAAGCAGCAAAGTGGTACGCCACTATTGACATTGCTAATGCATTTTTCTCCATTCCTTTGGCAGCAGAATGCAGGCCTCAGTTTGCCTTTATGTGGAGGGGTGTGCAGTACACTTGGAACCGATTGCCCCAGGGGTAGAAGCACAGTCCTACCATCTGCCATGGACTGATTCAGACTGCACTAGAAAAGGGTGAGGCTCCAGAACAGCTGCAGTACATCGATGACATCATTGTGTGGGGGAATACTGCAGCTGAAGTGTTTGAGAAAGGAGAGAAGATCATCCAGATGCTGCTGAAAGCTGGATTCGCTATCAAGAAGAGCAAAGTTAAGGGACCTGCTCGAGAGATCCAGTTCCTGGGAGTGAAGTGGGAAGATGGACGGTGTCAGATTCCTACTGATGTCATCAACAAGATCACAGCAATGTCTCCACCTACCAACAAGAAGGAAACACAAGCTTTCCTAGGTGCCATAGGCTTTTGGAGAATGCACATTCCTGAGTACAGCCAGATTGTGAATCCTCTCTACCTGGTTACCCACAAGAAGAACACTTTCCACTGGGGCCCTGAACAGCAACACGCCTTTGCCCAGATCAAGCAGGAGATTGCTCATGCAGTAGCCCTTGGCCCAGTCAGAACAAGACCAGATGTGAAGAATGTGCTCTACTCTGCAGCTGGGAGCCATGGTCTGTCCTGGAGCCTTTGGCAGAAAGTGCCTGAGGAGACTCGAGGACGACCACTGGGATTCTGGAGTCGAAGCTACAGAGGGTCTGAAGCCAACTACACTCCAACAGAGAAGGAAATTTTAGCAGCCTATGAAGGAGTCCAAGCTGCCTTAGAGGTAATAGGCACTAAAACACAACTCCTCCTGGCACCCCGACTACCGGTGCTGGGGTGGATGTTTAAAGCAGAGGTTCCGTCTACCCACCATGCCACCAATGCTACATGGAGTAAGTGAATTGCTGTCATCACACAGCGCGCCCGTATTGGAAAACTGAATCGCCCTGGGATTTTGGAGATAATTACAAATTGGCCTGAAGGTGAAGACTTTAGTCTCACAGATGAAGAGGAGCAAGAACCAGTGACACGTGCTGAAGAAGCTCCACAGTACAACCAACTGCCAGCAGAAGAAACACACTATGCTCTTTTCACTGACGGTTCCTGCCGCATTGTAGGGACGAACCGGAAGTGGAAAGCAGCTGTGTGGAGCCCCACACGACAGGTCGCTGAGGCCACGGAAGGAAATGGTGGATCGAGCCAACTTGCTGAACTCAAAGCTGTTCAATTGGCCCTGGACATTGCTGAAAGAGAGAAGTGGCCAAAGCTCTACCTCTATACTGATTCATGGATGGTAGCCAATGCTTTATGGGGATGGTTGAAGAAGTGGAAAAAGGCTAACTGGCAGCGTAGAGGAAAACCAATTTGGGCTGCTGAAGAGTGGAAAGACATTGCCACTCGGATAGAGAAGCTACCTGTAAAAATCCGTCATGTAGATGCCCATGTCCCCAAGAGTAGAGCTGATGAGGAGCACAGAAACAATGAGCAGGTAGATCAGGCTGCAAAGATAGAGGTGTCAAAAATAGACTTAGATTGGCAACACAAGGGAGAGTTGTTCCTGGCTCGATGGGCTCATGATGCCTCAGGTCATCAGGGCAGAGATGCCACCTATAAGTGGGCACGAGACCGAGGGGTGGATCTCACCATGGACAGTATTTCTCAGGTTATCCATGACTGTGACAAGTGCTGCAATCAAGCAGGCCAAGCGGGTGAAGCCCCTATGGTACGGTGGACCGTGGTCCAAATATAAGTATGGGGAGGCCTGGCAGATTGATTATATCACATTACCCCAGACACGTCAAGGTAAGCGCTACTTGCTCACAATGGTAGAAGCCACCACGGGGTGGCTGGAGACCTACCCTGTGCCTCATGCTACAGCCAGTAACACCATTCTAGGCCTTGAAAAGCAGGTTCTTTGGAGGCATGGTACCCCTGAGAGGATTGAGTCAGACAACGGGACTCATTTCAAGAACAGCCTTATCAGCACATGGGCTAGGGAACGTGGCATTGAGTGGGTGTACCACATCCCCTACCATGCACCAGCTGCTGGGAAAGTGGAAAGATTCAATGGACTGTTAAAAACCACCTTGAAAGCATTGGGTGGGGGATCTTTCAAGAATTGGGAGCAGCATCTGGCAAAGGCCACCTGGTTAGTTAACACCCGAGGTTCCACCAACAGAGCAGGCCCTGCCCAGTCTGAGCTCCTGCATACAGTAGATGAAGTCCCTGTAGTACATGCAAGAGGTTTGTTAGGGAAGACAGTTTGGATCAAATCCACCTCAAGTACAGGCAAACCCATCGGTGGGATTGTCTTTGCTCAAGGACCAGGTTGTACATGGTAAGTAATGCAGAAAGATGGAACAACACGATGTGTACCTCAGAGGGATCTAATTGTTAGATGAGAACCACGTGTACATATCACCTTTTGTTGAATGTCACTGCCATTGTCTGTATATAGCTTTATTTTGTTTTTATATAGATATATGCATGTATAATGTGTGTTTGTAGAGTTAGAATTCAATTAGTTTTGATAAGTTGACGATATGGTGATAAGGGGTGGCTCATGTCCTAGGGTGACTATGATGCCTGTATCCCCAAATCGTCTGTTCTGTGTTCTGTACCTTTAAGACTGGTTCTGAGAATGAACAGAAAAAGAAAAAGCGCGCAGTTTGTTTTGAGAAACAAACTCACTCCTCTAAATCTGCTCTCGTCCTTGGGACTGTGTAGTTTTTTTTGTTTTTTTTTTTTCCTTCGTCGGATGCACGGAGGGCAGCCAGAGAAAGTTTTTTTCCCCTTTGTTAGTCTAGCTAGCTGAGGCAAAGAAGCTTTCCTGGACTGTTTTTTTTTTTTACTATTTTATTTTTCTTTGGGACTGTTTAAATCTGCTCTGGACTGAAAAACCCAGAGGAGCACCGGGATCTTGCACCCATGGCCCACCGGGCCGGGACTCGGCATTTTCCAGCACTAAAGCAACTGAAACTGATAAACAAACTCCTAACACAAACTCTCCGTTTTGCCATCTCTCTTCAGAGCAGCGAGAGGTTTTATTGTTTCATATTATTATTATTGTTATTATTATTATTATTCATTCTTTATGCTTGTGAGCATTTTGTTTGTTAAATAAATAAGGTTTTTTCCACTCTTCTTTGAAAAAGTTCTTTCCCCAAACCTGCTGAAAGAAAGAGCTGTTTAGATTTGCTTTTCAGAAGAACCCCATTCAGAGATTTCCTCCCAAATTTGCCCTAAACCAAAACAGTTATTCTGCTTTGTCTGACCAGACACACTTTCTGAGGAGTGTTACAGGATTTTTACTTTTCTCAGGAAGAAGAGAATGCTCCAAACACTCCTATTTTCACATGGGCATCACAAAAGATTGTAAGCATTATCCCAAAGATCAATGATTGTACTTTTTCTAGAATTCTAAGCATTTATATTCATACAAATGTATCCTTTAATGTATGTTATGCTGTCTATGTCACAGCATCATCCCTGTAGTCACACTCCTTAGCATATGTTCAGATATATCCCATTGGGGGCTTGGGTGTAAAGCGAGGGAACCCAGAAATAATGGGAAGTTGCAAAATGCAGATCGGACCAATATGGTTAATGCTACGTTCTCCGTTTACTTCATCTAAAATGGCAGGTTATATACACTTCTACATAGTTTACAAATACAGGTGCTCTCTCATTGGCATACAGCACAGGGAAAAATGCAAACACACATTGTTTAACTTACTTTTAAGGCGGCTATAGTGTTCACACTAATTGCTGTACTTATTAACTGCTAGAAAACCCACTGTCCCTCGTTAACACCTTAAGCTCTAATTCTAACTGCGCCACAAACCTTGGCAGAGAATTTCTACCTGCACAAGAGGCTGCACAGGCCTCAGGAGTGAGGCCCAGGCTAGGGTAGTTCAAACTTCACTTCAAATATAGATTATGTCTTCTTTCCCTAAGAAATTCTTCTACATGGGTGTTTTGGTAATGTCTGTGTTTATTTTAAAAACAGTGAGGAGCTGTCTCTTCCTTTTCTAGATACTTCTGTCCTTTGGGTGAGGCCTCTGGAAGACTTTCAGTCCTCCCAACTCCCCTAATTCTCCTTGCAAGGGGAGTGGGTTCTGATGGAAATGAGAGCAGGGTCTGTGCTGTGAATCATGCAGGATTTACATCCTTCCAGTGAGGTTTGGGGATGGGTAACTTGTGATGCAAATCCTAGGTCATTCCACAGTACTGACATAATCTAAATGAGTGCCTGTTTAGCAAAACACAGAACGAAGCCCTTACACACTTCTGACTTCATGCTCAGAGTTGTTCAGAGTTGTTTGGGTTTTTTCCCAGCAAGTTTGCTCTCTTCACACGGTTTCCCTTCCCCAGAGTGAGATTACAAACAGCTTCTCTGCCCCTTCCTGTTCCAGCTTCCTGACATTTACTCCTCAATCAGCTCTTCCCATTAGCAGCAGCAGATTTCCAAATGGTCCTTTGTTTTCCTCCTTGCAATGTCCTACACTTATTCTGGATACTTCAGCTTAGAGGCTAATGACCAATTTTTTTTGAGCTGTTTATTTCCTTGTTCTCATTTGCATTTAATCTACAGCCCTACTACAAAACTTCTCTGCACAAAAATAGCTTTTCTTTACTATTTTATTGAGCACTCTTCTTCTTTTCAGGCATGCTGTTGTTTCTTCTTTTCCACAGATCTCTTATTCAACACTGCCATCAGCTTTTTCCTGCATGGGGCACCCAACATTTTTTGGACTTGTTTTAAAATTTTCTCAAATCTGTGCTTCCTTCTTATTCTTCTCTTGCTTCCATTTATTTTTGTATCACTGCATAATATCTTGTCACTTTCTTCTGGGAAAAAAGCTGACAAAATGAGGTGTTTATCTGTGCCTCCCTGTTGGTTTGACATTCTTTCTCCATCACAAAGATCCTTCATTACAAACGTTTCTCATCTACTTCCTCATTTACCTGTTCTGCCTGTCCCATCACATTTCCTTACATGTCTTGCCCTGTTTTTATCTTTCATTTCCCTTGACATTAAAAACATGATTAAGCCTTAAGCCCCTCAACCTTTAAAATCACCAAACTCCTGAAATCTCTGCTTCTGTTCTTTTTTTTTTTCTGTTGCTTTATGCAATATTCTAATTAAAGTTGTCTGGAGCTCCCTTTCTCTCAATCTTACCCCACTCCAGCTTCTGAGCTCAGCTAAAACTGTTGTTACCAAACTTTTATTCACACATTTTTAGTTTGAAGCCATTCTCATCTTACCTGAGCCATCAGATGCTTTAAAAGTCAGCCATGCTTGGGGTTTTTTTGAGATCTTGTCATTTCTTGTGTCTTATTTCATCCTACTATGGAATGAACCTGCACCTGTCTTCCATTTGCCTTACTGTGTTTTGTTCTTTATAAGCATTTTTATTTCATAATTAGGGCTCCTATTTTTGTAATAACACAAATAATAAAATTTTATTGCTTCATCCAAAGAAGCCAGTAAAGTTGAGGTGAGAAAGGAAATTTGAGAACATCAACCAACTACTTTCTAGAACTAAAGTGGTTAAAATTAAGCATGGTGTTAGCATCAACAACTTTAGGACATTATGTAAAAGTGTAAAGCTAAGTAACATTTCTAAGTAGTAAGGAACCTATAGAGTATTGTAAATTAGGGATAGGTGTAGGGTAATAATCACACATACCTGGAGGCATTCTTGAGTATTTTATCCAATACTTACAGTGCTACATTATCGTCTTATATTACCAATGATGTTTCACCACATAAGCAAAAATGGAAGAGAAAAATTTTTTACATCTTGCACTGTATTCTACTTGAAGTGATTCCAAGTAATTATGTTGCATTTTTTCAGTGACTTCTTACAAAATAAAACAAAAAAAAAAAACTAAACCAAACATTCACTTATGTCGAGGCCGATAAGCAGAAATTCAAGATATTCAAAACTGTGTGGACTCTGTGGATATTTTCCAACAATACCTTTGGGAATTGTTCACTGAAACCCAGAGTACATCTTTGCAAAGTTGCCTTGGAACATCAGACAATCTGTACACAGCAGCATCTCCCTGGGCAAGCAAAGTGTTCCTGCACCACTCCACGACATGGGAGGGATGAAATGGCTGCTAAACCATCAGCTGTGAAGATTAATTTGTTTTAATGAGAGCCACACGCTGCAATTCTATGGCTTTCAGTGAAACAGCATTAGAGCAGAGCTGCAATTTGTAGCTCATCAATGCCAGAATCTGCATTGTAGATCAGAATCTGGCACTGCAGCTCATGGAGAATCTGCCTCATCTTGTGCATTGGCACATGGAGCTTTTAGTGACCACAGATTCAAAACGTTCAGGCTCAGGATAAGAGTTTTAAAGTAGCATTTCCTGAACATCCAGATGGAAATTTGATGTAGTCTTTAAAAGTTTTGGTTAAAACTACCATCGTGAGCAGAAGAAGCTGTTGCATGGGAGTTTTGTAAGCAGAATGACCCAGAACAGAGATCAAGACTGACTAATTTTGCACCAGATATTAGTGTGAAAATATTATTAAAATTAATGCTGTTTACAGGAAAACCAGATACTGGATCATTATGCCATTGTGTATTCTGAATACTCTGGGTTTTGTTTGGACTTTTCCACGTGATTTGGCCTTTGAGTACAGTAAACTTTGTTCTTGAACATTGAGAAAAAGTGTTTTGACGTTAGTCCGTAATAAATGATAGTAAAGCTTAGAAGTAAATTCAGGACTCATCAGAGATTCTCTGCAGTGGGAATTAGCACATGAGACTTTATATAAAAAGTTAGAAAAAGAAAAACAGCTCTGCAATGCATATTCATAAAGCTATACCCATAAAGCTCACTCCAAAGTGTAGGATTATTGCATTACAGTAGTCAATTTTTCAATGAACATGCCCTTAAACATAAAATAATAATGTCTGCAATCTTGATTATTGTTGTTCATATATGATACAATAATATCTTAATCGCAGTCTAAGATTAAACTCACGAATCTGCAATCTCAAATGCTGTGTTTTCCATGTGATCTTAGGTAGAAAATAGTTAATAATTTACTTTTTGTTTAGCTTCTAATAGAAACTAACCAATTACCTTCTAATACTCAATTAGAAATGAAAACGGAAAAGCCCTTTGCTCAGAAAAAAACCCCAAAACAAAATTGCAGTGATCTAGAAGAATAACAAGAACAATGAAGAAAAAAACTGTTTTATTACAAGTGCAGTCACACTAAGCAGACTTTTTTTACATTTTGTTGTTTCAAAACTATTCACTGAAGAAATGCTGAGTGGAACTGGTTTTGGGGCATAAGAGACCATGTACAAGTGGCAAATAGATTTTCAATGTCTTATGGTGAAACGGGTGAATTGCAAAAACAATGTGCAGCCTTTACAAAGCCCAAAGAGAATTGCAGTGCTGGGGTGGGATTTGCTGTTCAGGAATTCAGGAATCACTTGTAAAGTCCATTTGTAAAGTGCCTTTCACTTTATGGGTCCTTTTGTGCCTGTGGAGATTTGCTCCGTGAGCCCAAGCCTGGCCCCAGTCATTTCAGATCACAGAGATCTTCCTGGGATCTGTGAGCTATAAGGGAACAGGGTTACATAGACAGTGCTTCCAGACCTTTCCATCACACTGCAGCAGAAAAACCCAAGCAGAGCTGGATCCTCTGGTGGCTTAAATTTTTCTTTCTGAAGGCTGTGTCAGCTCAGGATGTGCTGCCCAAATTTTTGCAGAGGTTTACACACAGCCAGAAGGTTTGCACTGCAATGGCAGCTCCAGCTTTATTTATGCTGCTACTTGGGAGGATATGTAAATTGTAGAGGCACCAGACTTTTTTCTTCTTGCCTCCAGATGTACTATTTCAATTTAGATATTGCCAGTTTGTCTAAGCAAGTTTGGATTAGGTCAATACTTCATGCTATTCCTGAAGCATCCTAGTTTTTTCCTTAGAGTCTTTTCATTGAATAAATTGCACTTTAAGTCAATACTGAGCAAATCACTGTGTTCAGAGGCACTGTTGCAGACAGTGTGTCAAACAAGTGTCTCATTTATTTGAAACTTTTTATGGGCAAGAATCAGAAAAAAAAAAAAAAAAAAAAAACACCACTGGAAAAATGTGACCAAAAGAAATTTGTCCTTGAGTTTATGTGAATATGCAAAAACCTGCTGTGCTTTGGCATATATTCCATATTCAGTATCTACCTACCAGAAAAACCTACACAACTTAAAGGGGCAATTTTGGAGTGTTTAATAATTGTTACAGAAAAAGAGAAAATGCTCAGTTAAAAAGAAAAAAAAGAGAGTTTCACTTTTTTTTTTACTATTCTGTGTTATCAAACAATTTCTTTTTATTCTGATATGTTTGCCCTATTATTCTGATAATGACATGAGGAAATTATTCTATCAAGTCCTGCATTTTTAAAATTATTATAAGATGGAAAAAAAGTTTCATATCTATTTTGTGAGTTCATATGGTAGTGCTGTCCTCATTAACTTTGCCTAAAACTCTTGTTGTTATAAAATTTTCTTACACAATTGTAGTCCTGGCAGACTTGTAACTCTTGTAACTCAAATCCAGCGTGCAAGGTAACTGCTGGAAGCTTCTCCTAAAACTGTTCCTCAGCTCTTGTGTGATATTGTGAGAAAGGCTGTGCTTGGTAATAGGAGAAATCTGGACAAGAGGATGTTCTGTTCTGAAGCCTGACAGGGAAGGTCTGTGAGTCCTGTCATTGTCAGGAAACAGTTTTGATGTTTTTCATTCAGACAAATTCTTGGTTGTTGAATTAAATTTTAATCTGTTCAGTGTGATTAAATTTACCATAAGGCAAAAAATTCAATATAGAGCTGAGTTGGATACACTTGTTGTAAGATGAGGCAGGAAATGGAACTAACAGATCACACAGAAAGAGTTAACACAGACCATCTGAAAGAACAGAGGTAGGAGTAATTCCAGCCAAGGAATTAAAAGAGAACAGCTCTTGGAAGAATCTACAAACCCAAATGCAATGTTGTGATTAGGAGTAAACTCAAATTTAAATCAAAGATATGTGTTCCTCTCAATCTGCAATGAGCCAGAGGCCACTGGTGATTTAGAGCTCAGCTGCTTCTCCCTTGAAAAGGCTGAGGAAAGTGCAGGATGCTGTTGATGCAGAGCTGAGGCTGGCAGCTGCAGCAGTGCTGAGCTTTGTCACTGAAATTGCTGCTGGAGGTGGCCAAGGAATGGCAGGAAGAGTCCTTGGCAGGGCTACCACACATGTCAGGGCACGCTTCAGAGCTGAGGGAGCAGCTATTTTAACACACTTAGGTTGGTTCCATCACTGATGTTGTCACCCATGTCATATTTTAGTACATCAAACACTTATATAAATCAGATTTCTAAATCAGTAACAGGCCTTCAAGTCAACTGCTGTGCAAGGATTCATGCTTATGTCAAATCTGGCCTGTGCTGACAGATGTCTTCATAACATGGGTCTGTCAACCTGTAATAATCAGAATATACACAAAAGTTGTCCCTCAGATTATGTGGTGCAGCGAAGTCAGGGAACAAGGAAATGGGATTGCACTGTATATGGTGACAGGATTGTGAAGCTATGAGGTAAATAATTGTAAGCAAGTATTTTCCTCTGAGAAGATAGAAGGGCCAAGGAGGGAGACTTTAAAGAAAGCTCAGTATTTATTAAATATTTCCTCAGGTCTCAGTGGCTCAGGCAGAACTGGTTTCTTAAGTATTTCATAAAAGCTGTCTCAAGGAAACTCATCTGTCAGGAGTTTACTCACTTTGCACAGCTAAACACTGAACATTTTCCAAACTGCAGTAATTCCTTCAGTGTCACCAGGTGCTTTATCCACAATCCCTTCAGGATGTGAGGGAATCTGCAAAATGATCAAAGGATTGTGCCACTGCCTTTACTACCTAATGATTTTTGCTTCTAATTTTAACAAACTCTTTGTACCTTCCTCCTAAAATAGCAATAGGATTCTTCATAAACACAGTATTAAATCTCAGTAACAGCATAAGTACTTTGCTCTTTCTGTATTCTGTGGCCTGTTACGCAAAAGAGGCTCAATAGTAAATCAAAAGACTCCCTGTGGGGTGCACCACTCTTTCCTCCCTGGGGAGAAAGTTCAAATACTGCACAGGTGAAGGAGTCTCATTAAAAGCATTTACCCCCTAATGCTCTACAGGTAAAGCTGCCTAAGCCTCAAGGAGAAAGGACTTAGACTGCAGACAACAAAGCACTGCCAAAATTATATTCTGTTCAGGAAAAGAAACAAAAACAGTAAAAGAGGATGAAAAGTGCAGTTTATAGGAAATGTGATGACAAGTTGTTTCCTTTCAGTCCTTTTTTTCTTTTTTTTTTAATTCAAGGGTTCTGCATAATCTCTCATATGAGGTCATATGACTTAATGGGGAGAAATAGGGAATGCAGCTCAATAGCTCTGTGACAGAGCTTAGAGGTGGATGGTTCAAGAGCAAATTCTGGCTTTCAGCACTCAATAGAAGCTGCCAGTAGTTTTGGCACACTAAGGACAAAAAAGTCTGGACCATGCAGTTAGGAAATAATGCAAGTAACAATTTTCTTCTGTACCTCAGTAGGTAAAGCCAAGTTTCTACTGTAGATCATAAAAGTTTATGGTGGTGGTGTGGTTCAAATCCATCAGCAGGTGAAGAAATGAGCTATTTGTCATCCCCTCCTGCTGTTATTGCTGGTTTTAAACAGGTCTAGACTGCAGTGTGTTCTGTGAAAAGTACGTTATCTATTTCTTGATATCTGTATGAAACAGTCACACTTTGGTAATTACACTTTTATAAAATGCAGTGAATAAGGTAATGGATTAGGACAGTGTGGTGAGGAAACAGAAGGGGAGGACTTACATCTTTGGAGGAAAAAAAGCCAATCAAAAACCAAACCAAACTTCTTCCAGGGAATAAATTTATTGACATTTTTGTGGGGAACATCTTAAAATCTGTTCAGAGTTAATGTATTCTGATTTAGAAGTTGCTGCAAATTTTGCAAGTAGTGACCAGTTGTTCTTGCCATTTCTGTTGATAAATTTGAAGCACTACCAGAATAAAACAGAAGTCTGGTTTTACTTCTTTCATTCTTTTTTTTCCAAGGAGAGAGGAAACAGAAACTAAAGTGTTCAAGTGGAGTAAGAATAAACACTTAAGATTCTAAGAAGGAACAATCTAAGCCAAATATGGGATGTCTCAAAGATATCTCTCTACTGTCATAGGTCCATTTAATACATTTAAATTGTCCCATTCCTCCTATTCTAAAAACAAAAAAAAGAGTAAGAAAAACAATCTGAAAAGAAGGTTTAACAGGGAATATCAGCTTTGAAAACAACAGGATGCCCTGTTTATAGCATGTATTTACATTCCAACATACCAATGTGCAGAAGAGGCAAAAATATGCGAGTTGGTTTGTCAAAATTTTGTATTTTAAAAGGATAAATATAATGATAATATGGATAGTTAGAATGCTAAAGGTGTGAGAAACTGAGCTCCATCAAGGCATGGGAGCTCTCCCTGTCCCAGTGCTGTATGTGCTGCCCAGATAATTTTACACCCCAGGCTGTACACAGGGAATGTTTCTTTTCACTCCTGTGGGTTCTTAGAATTCACTGGGAACCAGAGCATCTGCTAAATTGTGTATAAAAAAGAAAACATCCACAGATGCATTTCACAGGATCTTTGGGAATCAATTGGCAAAAATGAGTTCCTAATGGTAGGTTATTTTGTGGGATGGAAACTTGCGATATCATGACCTTGCTGCAGCAAGTACACCGTTCATGCCTGGATGGAGTTTCTGACAAAATCAGCATGTAATCATGAGCATTTGATCAAAAGTTCAGGGGGAGAAGACACAGTCACTGAGTTTCACAGGGTCACTTTGAAAATGCAGTCAGTATGCACTCTTGCATACCTGCTGTAGCAATGCAGTTCAATCAAGGGCATTTTGAAAAATGGCTCCATCACTGGATGCTTCATCTCTGGTAATATCTTTGGATCCCATTTCCTTGGAAAGTTAACAAGGCATATTCTAAGGATAGATGCCTTTGGCTAGGGTTCATCCAACACTGTATATACAATTTTTCATGAATATGAGTGACTGACTTCAAAATTAACATGTAAGTATGCATTTCTTCACTGGTGAGGACCCCTATTGCACCTATTTCTGAATGCAGGATATACTGAAAAGCAATGGCTCTGAGGCTGAAGTTAATAAAAACTACTCCACATATTTTGGCTATTTTGGTAACTTGTCATGTTCTTCAGCTGATCAGCTACTAATGAATAAACAAATGACTAAAAGCTGAAATCAAATTAGGTTCTAATCCTGTCAAATTGCCAGTCTGCCTCCTTATAAACTGAGTGAAGAAAGCAGCAGGATCTTGCCAAAAGCATCCAGCCTGGGATCTACTTGTTCTGGCATCTACCATAAGGCATTCAGGAATGAGTTGTAGCTAGTGGTTAGTATTTACTGCTGAAGGTGCCTCTGCTTCCAGAAATAAGTTAATTGATAATTATGTTCTTTTACCTGAAAATGCACCCCTGAGAAAATTTTATCTGCTGCTATTTATAGTCCAGGTTCCTGTGGTCCCTGCTCAGGGATTGAAGGAATCACCAAGACTCACCAGCCCAGCATCAGATTTTCAGAGTGAGTCACATTTCCCACACTTTGTGCATGCAAAGCAAAGCTGGTGTTGGACACATCAGATTTATTGTGTTTACAGAGTGTTTGCATGTCACACACACCCCAGCTCAAGCTGGGACATGCAGGCACCCAAACAGCTTTATGCCAAAACCGTGATGACAGCTAGGAATTTGTATGCAGAAAATGTTTCAGAGCTGTGCCATGATGACAGAGCTGGAGACCAATACATATTTTAAGAGCTTTTCCTCTTAGAGACAGAGAAAACAATGTTGGGAAGTTCTCACCTTATTACCAGGGTTGGCCTGAGATAAAAAGGAAGTTGGAGTATAGAGAGAACGCAGATCAAGCCACTATGGTTAATAGCTACGTTCTACTTTATTCAGCTAAGATGGCTACATTTATACAGTTCCATATAGTTTACAAATCACAGCAGCTCTCTATTGGTATACAGCAGAGAGAAGGACGACATCATACTTTGTTTTACTAACTCTTAAGGTGGCTATCACGTGCCCACTAACAAATCCATTCAGTGACCTTCACAACCCTATTATCTTTCCCTGACACCTTAACTGCTAATTTCTAACTGCGCCACACTTGGCTAAGAATTTCTAGCTGCGTCACAGGCTTCAAGGCCTCACTCAGGCCTCTGTTAAGGCCTCAACTCGGGTAGTTCAAGGCCTAGGTAGACATCATGTCCACCTTCCCTGAGGAATTCTGCAACATCACCTAGCAGACGTGGAGTCTCAGGATGAGCCAAGGAGAGGTGAGGTGTGGGCCCAAATTGTGGTTACTGCTGACAGTGGCTCCCCGATGTTTATCACACCATCACTCTGTGATCCTAACAGCCAAAGGCATTGCAGTTGGAGAATCTTATTTTTTATGGCTTGATTTGGCTAAATAATGACTTTCCAGACATTAATGTATGATTGTTTAGTTATTTCAGTTCTATTACAACATAAATAAACCCTAAGGCTCGAGTCAGCCTTTGATTTTAGGATGTGCCAGTAAAAGCAGTGGTATGGACTAATGGCTTCCATGAACACCCCTTAGAATATGAAAACACATATCTGTCATTGAATATGTGATAATAGCTACAAATCTAACATTAAAATTTCATTTTCCCTCTTCTCCAAGATGACATGAATAAAAAACAGTCAGAGTTGTAGAAAATTCTTTTTATGGTTTCATTTCTGCTTACACACTAATCAGCAAGCACCACTTTCCATAGCTGCTCTCACATCAGAGTATTCTAGTTTATGACCAGCATGTTAAATTTCTCCCCTACTGGAGGAAATATTGCAAATAAAATACTGGAACCACAGAAACACAGAGGTTGGAGAGAGTCTCTGAAGGTCACCTAACCTGAGAATTGAAAGGACACTGGAAAAACAGCACAGCACTCTTTGTAAGTAAATATTTTATTCTTGATCTTCTTCCGAGCAGAATGAGAAAAGTATTAAGTACTTTTGTGTGCCACTGACAACCCTACAAGCTGGAAAGGGCAGGGGATGTGAAGTGCTTTGTGCAGGTGCCAGAGCAGGGGATATCCAGCAAAATCCTGTTGAAGCCAATGTCTCAAGGAGTGAAATAGGTCACTCCTTGCTCTTGGCTGCTCTCTTGTACCTGTAGGAAAGAGCCCTAGAAAGAATCTGGTTCTTAGATTAGAAATACAGTTTTCCTGCAGAAAGGCTTTGGGAGTGGTGAAACTTTAATAAAATGTCATATCCAGTAATGTTTTTTAATAAAAGGGTACTTGTGGTGAAGGTAGACCCATCACATGGGTGTCAGGGAATGCTGGCATTGTGTGCTTAAAGAAGCAGCAGAATAAGCATGTTTATATTTCTACTCCTTCTCTGTATGTGGTCAAAATAATTTAAAAAGTGCTTTCATTCCTTCAGCAGAAATTGAATAAATATTTCATTCTAGTGATGCTATCATGTTAAAGATTTTGCCTGGTCACTTCTGAAGCAAAGATAATTTCTTAAGTGCTTCTATACTGGGCAGACACTGTGTTTTCTAATCTTATTATTGAGTTTAATTAGTTTAGGTTAAAGGTCATAAAATGCCAAATTTAAAGTAAATATATAATTGCTTTTAGAGTGGATTCTTCATAAGAATTGTATACTGCAGTTTCTACCCCCAGTCTTATTTACAAATTATTAATTCAATAGCAGCGTTGCAGCATATACCATTCCAAATGCTTGAACTTAATTAAGAATGCATCCCTGCTTCTCGGGTTTGGTTTCTCACCCGAGATTCAGGTTGTTAAGAGTCCTTGGCCCTCTAAAAGCCCTGAGCTGCATCACGTGAAAAAAGCAGAGTCTCCAAGGCCTTGTTTTCAGGTTTCTTGTGTTGTTTATTATTTGATATCTCAGAATTCTCCCCGCACCCAGCTGAGGTCCGGACAGCGGCTGGGACACGAGGCGACTGCCCTCCAATGGGGCGTTGCTTTGCTCTTATACAGATGACTACATGTCCATTATTTACAATTTTGTGCCAATGTCTAGTACCTATACTAGAAAGGTAATTTCTGCCTTAACCCAATCCCTTTTTACTATTTTGTGTCATCACCACCTCAGAAGATGGAGGACGAGGAAGAAGGAGAAGAACCTAGGGCAACACCCTAAATCCTCCATTTTGTCCCCCATTTACCTCTATGCTAAGAACCCTAAAGCTACAAAATTTTTCACCCCGTGCTGTGCTAAGCTACTATTTTCACACCTTTGAGGTTTGTAATTCCTCTCTCAGTGTTGGAAGCCTCTCCCATGGACTAAAATCAAACTCGGTGCCTTTCTGGGCTATGTGCCAAGGTCTCCAACCCCCTGGACCGGCTTCACACCCCCCTGTCCAGGGTTCAAACTCTCTTCCTCAGGTCCCAGGTCACCCAAAGGGATGCCCTGGACTCCGACATCTCCCCCTCCTGTTTGCACCAAAACCACCTCTTTGGCAGCTTTGTCCATGATTCACTGCATGCATTGAAACAAACACGGCACGACCATGAAAAGAATTACAAACCCCAATAGAATACATACACCTGTTTTCAAAATGTCCTTCCACAATGGTGAAAGATCAAAAAAATCAAGCATGCCATCCAGCCATGACTCAGTTACTTCTCCAAGTTTGTTCACACTCTCTCGCAATTTCTTGATGTTCTCATGAATGGACTTGGAATGATCCGACAAGTTCATGCAGCACATCCCCTCAAATTCCTCACACCCATGCCTGTGTGACAGCAAAAGATAATCAATTGCTGCCCTGTTTTGGAGGGTTGCTCGTCTTACACCGTCAACATCCATTAACATGTCACTCAGTGTAAGAGAAATGGCTTGGGCATGCTTGCTCAGCCAACAAGCCAAGTGATACAATTGTGTCAAGGCTACTCCTGATGCCATTTGCTGTGAAAAGATTGCAACCACGATTCTCTGTGCCTTGGTCCATGTGTGAACATTATCATCACATTTTGGATCATATTGTTGGATAGATCTTTTACCTCTATGTTTTTGTTCTCTCAGCAATGTTATGTTGGGTGTTAGCAATGAAAGCTTTCCAATGCTGCATGGACCACCTTTGACATTTGCGGGGATTGCGGGCCAAATTCTGTCCCCACAAATGAAAAAGATTCCTTTTGGCAATTGCACTGGAACATGGTTGGATGGTCTGTCCAACATCTCAGTGTAATTACACCAAAATGATGCATTTTTGTAAATGATGTGATTTGTTTTATTTTCTGCCACTCCAGAACGATTGAATTCCACACAAAGATTCATTTTGACCAATCCAAGAATTTCCAGTTCCTGAGGTTCAAAAGGAGCCACAGGAAGGAATTTCATCCAAACATCCCATTGGTCCACTGGATTTAAAATAACCTTTGAAACTGTTGGAGGGATGTTTTCTGGAATCGGCCATTCATTCACTGGCAACCCCACTAAACATGTCGAAAAGGGCTTCCCTGGTCTTGAGTGTGTCAAACAGATGGTGTCCAACCCTGAAGCATTGACCAGAATTTCCCAAACATTCTCTTTGGGTTGAACCATGGGCCAAACTGCCGCATCGCTCAAGGCAACCAAAGAGAAAATGAGGCACACATGTGTTATCAAAGGCCTCCTTCCCATGGGAATCCCTGAAATGCACCACCACCCAAGTCCCAAAGAAAACCCAAATCCCAAAGTCTTTTTGGCACGTAGAATGAAGGGACGTCCACTGTCCTGACACCCACTCAGGTCTGTGTGCCTGCATCTCTGTTTCTGGCCTTGGGGTCCGCGTCTGCTTGTGTTTGGACTCGGTAGGGTTTCACGTTCTTTGCTGCCACCCATCTCGGTCTGGCTCCTGTGGAGACACAAGCATATCCCTTGCCCCAAGTTATTAGTTTGAATGGTCCTTCTATCTGTCCTGTGTCTGGGTTTCTGACCAAAACTAAAGGATTCTCCTTTAGTTTTGCTTTTGTACTATCTGAGAAATGTCTGATGATTGGCGGAGTGGGCTCTGTAAAAAAGCCATTTAGAAAGTTCAACATGTACAAGGCTTTGTTCAAGCGCATGTGTGGTGTTGCATCCGCCTCCCCCCTTTTCTGTTTGTCCAAAAGGGTTTTCAGTGTATGATGTGTCCTCTCAATGATCACTTGACCTGTTGGAGAGTGTGGGATACCAAAAGTGTGATGGACGCCCCACCTCTTCAAAAATTTGTCAAGCACTTTCCCTGTATAAGTTGGACCATTGTCTGTTTTAATTTCCTGAGGCACACCCAATGATGCAAACGCTTGTAAAAAGTGTCGACAAGCATGTTGCGCTGTCTCACCTGTGTGCAAAGATGCGAAAATTGCACCTGAAAATGTGTCAACTGAAACATGAATATTTTTGAGTTTCCCAAAAGATGGGTATTTGGTGACATCTGTCTGCCATAACTGCAGACTGTGCAACCCTCTTGGATTGACTGCTCCCGTGCATGCAGGAGGCTGTACACGCTGACAATCTGGGAAAGTACTGATGATTTCTTTTGCCTGGCTTTTGGAAATGCGAAAAGTTTCCATCAATGCCTGAGCATTCTGATGAAAAAATGCATGACTCAACTTTGCCTGCTCAAAGATGTTTGACAGAGTATTTGAAATCGGCATGGCCAATTCGTCTGCACGTGCATTGCCTTCTGCTAAAAATCCTGGGAGAGAGGAATGTGCCCTGATGTGGGAAACAAAATATTTATGTTTTCTGTCTTGTAACAAAGTCCTCATACAAAGTAGGTATGAATATAAGTCTTCATTGTCAACCTCCCTCAAAAGTGAACCTTCAAGCCTTCTGACCACATTGGCTACATAAGCTGAATCTGTGATCAGATTGAAAGGTTGAGGAAACAGTTCAAATGCTCGAACCACTGCTGCCAACTCCACAATTTGTGGTGAACCTTGCACTATTTTTATGTTTGATTCCCACTCTCCTGTTGTTAAATTTTGCCATGTAACTACAGATTTGTGACTTTTTCCTGAACCATCGGTAAATACGGTTATTACATCCAACAGCACCTCACTTATTTTTGGTTGTTCTCTAAGACTTATTTTTGTTTTCAGTAATTTGTGGCTTGGAAAGTGAATTGTGCAAATACCAGGGTAATCTAACAATGCAATTTGCAAATCCTCTGATTTTTGCAATGTCCAATCAAAATATTCTTTTTTCAAAGACAGGTAAATTGTTGTAAAATCTTTGCCTGCCATTGTCAACAGCCTGGACCTAGCTTTGATGATGATTTGAGCTGACATCTCCAAACTTGTGAGGCTCGTCCTCGGGGATCTGTAAGATAAAAAAATCCACTCTAAAATCAACAATGGGTCAGTTTGTGATGCATCCCACTGAAAAATCAACCCATATAATTGTATTTTTTCTCCTAACACTGCAAGAAAGAATGGGAGTGATTCTACAAAGCAATGTGTCTGTCTCTGTTGGAGGGCCTCAGCAATTCTCTCGAGGGCTTTCTGAGCTTCTGGTGTGAGAGTTCTGGGAGATTTGATGTTGCAGTCCCCTCTTAAAAGATTGAACAGCAATGTAAGTTCATCGTTTGTGATTCCCAAGATTGGTCTCATCCAGTTGATTTCTCCCAAAAGCTGTTGCAAATCTTGCAGGTTGTTGATTTCTGCTCTGATCTGAATTTTCTGAGGTCTCACTGTTTGTTCTGTGATCTTCCATCCTAAGTATTTCCATGGTGCAACTTCCTGAATTTTTGAAGTGGAGATTTCCAATCCTGCACTTTGCACTTCTGCAATCACACATTCACGAGCTTTCTGCAGCTCCTGTTGTGTTGACGCTGCGATGAGCAGATCATCCATGTAATGAATGATCCTTGCTTCCGGATACTTCTTCCGTGCTGGAGACAAAGCTCGTGCCACGAACCATTGACAGATTGTTGGGGAATTTTTGAGCCCTTGGGGCAAAACCACACAATGATATCTTTGCAAAGGCTCCTGCCTGTTGATGCTTGGGATGGAGAATGCAAATCAAGGAGCATCATCTGGATGAAGCGGGACATTTAAAAAACAGTCCTTGAGATCAATGATCACAAGTGGCCAATCTCTCGGAATCATTGAAAGAGCTGGAAGTCCCAACTGAAGTGGTCCCATTTCTTCGATGACCTCATTGATCTTTCTGAGATCATGAAGCAACCTCCATGAACCAGAGGCCTTCTTGCGGATAACAAACACTGGAGAATTCCAGGGACTATTTGTTGGTTTGATGTGTTCCTTTTCCAATTGTTCTTTGACTAAAGTTTTGATTGCACTCAACTTCTTTAGCTCAAGGGGCCACTGATCCACCCAGACAGGATTGTCTGTTTTCCAGATCAGTTTCAAAGTGGTGAGTGCCGCAGTGACTCCCACTAAAAATCCAGTTCCAATCTCACACCCCACTGTGCCAAGATGTTCCTTCCCCATGCTGTGAAGGGCCTTTGCACAATGAAGGGACGAATGACTGCTGTTTTTCCTCTTGGTCCTGAAACAAGAATTGCATTTTCGCTCTGCGGACAAATGGAACTTCCCCCTATACCTGAAAGAGAACTCAAGGGTGCAACCAAGCTCCAGTCTTTGGGCCAAAAAATGTGTGAGATCACCGTAACATCTGGTCCTGTGTCAAGCATTCCTTGGAGTGTGATCATCTTCTTGCCGTAGGTCAATGAGCAATTAATGATGGGTCAATCTCGACCTAGGTATTTCACCCATGTGGCATGAATTTCCACGTGCTCACCCGAAGGAAAGTCATCTTTCCAGAACACTGGCATGGCTTGCTTCACATCATGAAATGGCAATGCGATGGCTTTGGCAATTGATGTGTTCTTGGGCACGATCAACGGTGGTAGAAGAGACTTAGCTAAAACTGTCAACTCTTCATTGCAAGTTGCTGAAATAATTGAAGGATATATGATGAGTCCAAGGATGCTGCTCCTGTCTTTACCTATGATTAGAAAGTCTTGCCTCTTCCATGAAATTCCAGTGACCCCTGTGGGTATCACTGCGTGGTTTTCATCCAGAAAACATGTTATTTTGGAAGCTGTCAAGTCACATTGTGCCCCTGGTGGCAGCACGTCTGGGTCACTGGGGATCCTGTAGATTGTCCTGCTGAGGGCATCAGATTGACGTTCGCCAACAACTGTGCCACTTGTGGAATCTGGCTCTGAGTCATCACCATTACTTGTGTCATCACGAGTTGACGATTGGAGTTTCCCGAGAGAGGCAGAGGTCTTCCATCCACATCTGTCTTGGCATGGCAATGGCTTGCCTGATGCTTTCCTCTTCTGCATCTCGGACAAACACCTGATGAGTTTGCAGTCTTTGTATGTTCTGGGCAGTTTTTCTTGAAGTGCCCCTGTTTGCCACACTTGAAACAGTGTCCTCCCACAAATTTTGTCGCCACTGCTGCTGAAGAATCACTTTGTCGAAGAGCTGCAAGAGCTTCTTTAAGATTTTCATTTTGGGCTTTGATAATTCTTTCCATTTGTTCTCCCCAAATACTTGCTTGGATTGAGGCCACATGCTGTGGAGTTTCCACTTTGCTGCATGCTTCTAACATTTCTGCCAAGGAAGGCTGGCCAGGCATCGTGCTGATGATGTGCTTGCATTCTGCATTGGCATTTGCAAATGCAAGACTTCGAACCAGATGTGGTTTCGCTCCCTCATCATTGACTTGCCTGTCTATTGCTTGTGTGAGACGATCAATGAATGAGGAGAAAGATTCTGAAGGGCCTTGCTTTATTTCGGTGTAAATGCTTTCTGGAACTCCTGCTGGTGGAATCTGCACTATTGCTTTTCTTGCTGCTTCTTTTATGTCTGTTAACACATCTCGTGGCAAAATTCTAATTTGACGAGCTGGCTCATCATCTGGTGGATCACCTGCCATTTGCACTACAGTGATGCCTGCATTCAATCCTCCTCTATATCTCTTCCTGAGCTCTTCAAGAGCTCTTCTCCATTTCGCCTCCTAGATAAGGATCTGTGAATCTGTGAGGATCATTGAAGCGATGGATTTGAGATCAAACGGTGTCAAATCATATATGTTAAATGTTGCCTTCAAAAGTTGTTTGAAGTATGGAGATCCCAATCCGTTCTCACGGATGGCTTTCACGAGTTCTTTGATCACATCCTGATCCAATCGCTCCCATCTTGGGTTCTGGCCTTGTGCATCATAGGTCACCAGCAACACTAAACTTCTTGTGCCTGTCAAATTCTTTCAACGCTTTTTTCTTTATCTCAGTCCAATCTGTTGCACTGGATATCTGTGCATTGGATATCTGTGAGTCTTCAGAAATTGGAATCAACTGCTGTAATTGCAATGCTGATGTTGCTTTTCCCATTCTACACCTGCTAATTGATTATGGTACTGCTTTCATAGACATTTTTCTTTAATAGCTATCTCAGGAAATTTCCTGCTTATTAGGTAGAAAATTTATTTTCTTTCTTACATCATCACTAAAAGTAAGAACAATCTGAACTTCACCTTTGTACTATAAGATCTATAAGTGTTTTCTTAAAGTTTCAGGGAAATTGTATACTCTTATTTTTTCTGCTCTTTTTCAAAATCAGGTCAGACATATTTAATTTTTTTCCCCAATAAATTAACAGAATTACCAATCTAGTTCACCAAGTGCATTTGTAAGAATGCTTTTCTGCTCTATGGAAAAAAGTGCTGTGCTGGAGCAAGGCATTTGATCTGCATTTGATTCTCAGCTACCACCAAGAAATAAAAAATGACTGCATTGAGTACTGCAGTGATTTTCTCGCAGGTGTGAAACATTCTCAGGACAAAAAAGAGGTGTGACAGCTCTGTGCAAAGGGGCAAATCAATAAGGCACCAAAAGGTCAAATACTAGAATTTCGTGCAGATTAAAGCATTGTGGGAAACAAAAAGTTCAAATCTGGCATATAATGTCTGAATCACCCATTAATTCTCACCTAATGTAAATAAGAGTGTGTTCAGGTTAGCCAGTGTATTAAACCCTCTGATGCTGCTGTGTGATAACATTCAATGACACTTTCACCTTGTTTAGACTTGCAGATTTGGGAAGGGATCTTGAAAGTTATTACAGCAGCCCAATTCATCCTGTCATGACCTCGTGTATAATGAAATAAAGAGTGCTGGAGTAAACAATTGTTTAGGGGATAGGCATGGTTCCATAACTATTTATTTCTCATTACTTTGTGCTTGTGGTTCTCCACTTCTGATATGAGAACTGACAAAAGTAGGCTTGACCTCCTGCACCCAGCACAATCTGGGATTAAGATCCCAAACTTGAGTTTGATGTGAATTTTTTCAAGATTTTACAGCTTCACATTAGAGACAAATGAGAAGTGGCCTAACAACTGATAAACTCCATCAAAGATATCTGTGTGTGCATGCTGTGCCAAAGAACGTGTTTGGGAGAGCTGATTTTAGGCACACTTCCATTTCTCACATCAGGTACATGAGGAAGGGATCTCAGGTCACCAAAGCACCAGCAGGTGACATAATAATAATAATAATAATAATAATAATAATAATAATAACTCTGATGAATCTCACTGCAAGAATGCCTTGAGTTCAGCTTTTAGGCTTTGTGCTAGAGCCCTGAAGATGCACACAGGCACTTCCTTTAGTGGGTGCATGAGTCCATGGAGCCGCCAGCTGTTCCTGCTGTTCCTTTGCATGTTCCACAACTCGCAGGAGGAGCAGCTGGGAACTCCTGGGATTGTCATGGGCAGACCCTCCAGAGCTGCTCTTTCAGCCTCCTCAGTGCTCAGGTACTGGCCCTGGTGGTTGCTTCCGAGAGAAGTTTGAACATCTCCACATGGATAATTCTGGAGATTGTCAATAGTAGTGATGCAGATTTAAAAAAAGTTTGAAGGAAGCCATTGGAATAAATGATACAGTGAGGAGCCCTTACTTTTCCTTGAAAGGAATTGGAGTTATGGTTCTACCTAGCCATTTCTTCAGATCTATTATCTGTGGGCTTGCTAGTTTTTCACATATAAATCTGGTAATTTGCTGCATTTCATAAAACCACATAAAATTTTGCATTTTTTTAATGTGGCCCTTTCAGTCAGTTATCTAATGACAGTCACTTACAAGATGTGCATGGAGGGCGGAAATCCACTCAAGAAACAGAAGGAAAAGCACATATTCATGTACAGATATCATGATTAAGATTTTCCTTATCTATCAATATAGTGCAATCTGTAAGATGTAAAATGGAAGAGTAGGGGTTTTTCCCTGAGTTGAATTCCCCTGAAAGATGACACAGATTTTTTTTTCTGTGAGCTTACAAAAAGATTGTATTTTTATAGACACTTAGGTGGTCATAATATGAAAAAAAAAATCAGTGCAAGTGTTTGGTATTCAGCAAATATCTAATTTCTTTGGTAATTTTGTTCAGAACAGACTGTGTCTTCCTGAAAGCACACTGACTTTTTCTCATTTGATTTTTTCCCCTCTCTTGCATTTATCTTTGACATTTAATTTCCAGATGGGTGCTTAGTATGACTGATGCTTTTTTTTTGTGTGTGCGTGTGTGTGTAATTCAATCCTGAATTCATTTTCAAGGCTGCAGAAACTTGGCGGCTGCCAGTTAGGTCCCAGTATTTTTGTATATCTATATGTGAAATCCTAATGTGACTAATTAATTATTAAATGCAAATTAACATACCACGAGCCACAATCTCTGCACATTGCTGGGTCTCTGTCTTATCTGATACATTTTGATTTGTTCTTCATTGACATCACTGTTACCATAGTTACCACCAAGACAAGTTAGAAAAACGTCTCAGTAAAAACAAAGGAGAAAATATCACTGGTGTAGAGTCTAAGATGGGAAAAGGTTGTCAGATCACTATAAATGTTAGGCAGTATTCAGATTTTTTGCATTGTGAGGCTTTAGACATGTCTGATTTAAAGTTGATGGGCAGAGAATTTTCAAAAGTGTTTGCAGGTTTGGTGTCAGAGTAGCCATTACCATGGGCTAGGAATTATTTTTATTTGGCTTCAAGAAACCTGAAGGTGAATACTTGAGAGGAACAAAACCCAAAGAAAATCTTTGGCTGTTTGCTTTTCAAAGACCAGTCACTGAAACAGTTGAAGACTGGGAAAACAATTTGGCAACTGAGTCGGCAGAATAAAGTTCAGAGGAAGTGCTGTTGACAGAAGTTCATTTCATTTGGTTGATTAAGGTAAGCATTGTAGAAAACAATGATTTACTTTGCAGTGGGCCAAACTTTGGGCACAAAAATAGTTTTGCATGACTTGTGGGAGCATTACTTAGATGGCCTGGCAGAGAGACGCAGGCAGCATTTTGTATACACAATCTTTTGCTTCCACTGGGTACATTTTCCTCTCTATATCCCCAAATTAACATTGTCCTGCAATATTATCATTTGGAAGGTATCGCCGTGGCTGGAATCTCCGTGCTAGCTCTGTTTTCCGCACGGGCGATATTGAGTGGACACCTACTCTGTGCCAATCCGCGGAGCCGGGCGTCTCAGAACTTTTCAGTTCAGCTGCTTAGAAACCTTTCCTGGGCACAGGCAGAGGATAGGGAATGAGGAAGGGAGATCTGCTGTCTCAGATCCAAAGAGTTTATTATTTGAATCGCCACGACAAACAGACAGACCCAGAAACCGCGGGAACGGCGGGCTATATACTAAAAGAGTTCGGGCGGGGCCGCACTTCCAGCCAATTGCTGGAAAGCGAAAAAAAGGTAAACATAAACTTTGGGGCTAATGAAACAACGGGGAAAGGATCAACAGTTAGGTCAAGTGTGTGTTGAAGCGCATCATCGTCTGGGGCGCACGCGAGCACATCATCCATGTAATGCAGGATGATGGCCTTTCCCACTTTGGTGCGTACCGGGGACAGCAATGAAGGCACCTACCATTGGCAAATGCTAAGGCTATTCTTCATGCCCTGCAGAAGAACGGTCCAATGGTAGCATTTCATTGGGGCTTCTCGGTTGATGGAAGGAACCGAGAAGGCAAACCATAGAGCATCAGCCGGGACAAGAGGAATTTGGATAAAACAGTCCTTGATGTCTGACTGCTAGGTTCCCATTTTGGGGGAGCATCAAAGGGGAAGGCATCCCTGGTTGTAGGGATCCCATGTCCTCAAGGGCATTGTTGATCTTTCTGAGGTCGTGCAGGAGGCGCCACTTGTCCTTCCCCGGCTTCCGAATAATGAAAACCAGGGAGTTCCAAGGGCTTGTAGTTGGCACAATGTGACTTTTGGCCAACTGCTCCTCCACAAGCTCATTGAGCACCTTCAATTTATCTTTAGCAAGCGACCACTGGTCTACCCAGACCAGGCGATCAGTCTTCCAATTTAGTTTCTGAGCAGGGCACTCCTCAGTGGCTGCCATTAGAAAATTTCGAGGGGTTTTGGGGATTTCAATTTTCACACCCCCCCCATTGGGCCATGGTGTCCCTCTCCCACAAGTGAAATGCATAATCCAAAACGAATGGGAGAACACTTGCCAATTTCCCATCCGGCCCCTCAATTTGTACGACACTCTTAGATTGTTTTGCAAATTGAGCACCCCCTATGCCCCGTACTTTGCCCTGCACAGGTTGCAATTCCCAATGTGACGGTCATAACCTAGAAGGAATGAGCGTCACCTCTGCCTCCATGTCTAACAGTCCGTCTAAGTGGTGATACTCTTCACATTGATGGATTCCACATCCTATGATTGGTTTGTCCTCCCCCACCACCTCTGCCCAGTAGACGTCTGGAGATGAGTTGTCTACCAGAAGCTTCACTGGTATTGGGATGGCTTGGGCAATGACCTGGCCCTTTGGGAGGAAATAGGGTGGGTGTACACAACGTGTCAGGAGAAGGAGCCCCCCAAAACTGATGTCATGATTGTGGGAGAAATCTGAATCTCCGGGGGCATGTGCTTGGTGTCCCCAACTACAGTGTACTTACAGTCCAGTTTAAGAAAAGAGCCCATGTCAAATGGGTCAATATCAATCACCTGCCATCGATGTGAATCAAAATATGCATTTTTTATGGTTGTTAGCAAAAACGGTTAGCGTGGCTTCCAAACTTTGTCTTCCCCAATTTGTTCTCACCCTTCTCCTTTCTGATTTTCCCCATTTCTATCATCACGTGGGGCAGGTCCATGCTCCCCCTTTAGTTTTTCGGGATATTGATTTGTCCCACCCCACCCTATTTGTTGTTTTGTCCATCCTGCAGGTTGTCCCTTTGAGGGCAAACCCTGGCAATGTGTCCCTCTTGTTTACAAATAAAACAACAGAGTGGTCCATTGTGCTGTTGCTGCAGCGACCATCCTTTTCAACCCCTTTCCTCTCTTTTGTGGCTCCGGAATGACAGCTCTTTTTGCACAGGCTTCAACCATCATTTCCAAGGTCAGTGGTGGGTCCAGCAGCAAGGCCAGTATGATCTGTCTGCAAGTGTCATTTGCATTGGCCTGCGCTATCTCTGTCAGGACTTCAAATTGCACCAACCGACTCTCCACTTGTTGTTCAATTGCCATCTGAAGCCTTTCAACAAAATCTATAAATTATTCTAGAGGAGACTTTATTATTAACATAACTAAATTTGGGGTCCCCTGTAGGCATTGTAATCAATGCTTTCTCTGCAGCTCTTTTTACATGCTCCAAAACCAGCTGTGAGATTTTCTCAGCCTGTTTTGGTGCCACAATCCAATCCCCTTCACTGCACAAATGATCAAATGTAATTTGGTTCCCATCAGCATCAAAAGTGCAGTCAGGATTTCTTAGAAGCTCGGGAAGAAGCTCCCTCAGAGATCGCTTCCAGAAGATACTCTGTGGGAACTAGGAGACATGAAAACAGCTCTCGGAGGTCACTAAGAACCAATACGTTGGAAGAGAAGGTGGCTTTAAGAAGGCTTCTAAAATATTCACTCTTTCTCCCAAACTCTTTCTGAGCTTTAGAGAGTTCCTTTTTGTTCTGATAGGAGAATGGTTCCCATGTAGGATTTCTCTTTGTTCGACTATAATGCACAGGTGCAGCAAAGAGGAGAGGCCCCTGTTCCGAGTTCTGGCTTTCGGGTCCATCACTTCCTGGTTCTGGACCGTGGGAACCAGAAGTGAGACCGTGGGAATCAGAAGTCGGAGGAGGGGGGGCGGAGCCAGCCGAGACAGGGGACGTGATGAGCAGGACCGAGACCTAGAGGAGTGGTGCCTAAGAATGACCTCATGGGAACAGGGGGTGGAGCCAGAGGAGGGGCCGAAGCAATTTATGTCAGAGGAGGGGTGGTGCCTGAGGGGTAGGAGGGGGTCAGGTGACCAAAAGGGGTTGGACAAGGAAAGAAAAGGATTGTAGGATGAAGAAGCACATGGTCTTGCCATGTGGTCTTTTCCCCCCTGTGCCCCTTGGGGGCCATTTTGGGTAGACAAAGAGACTGGGGGTATTTGAGAACCTTTATGAACCATAACTTGGGGATTAGCAACCAGGGAAAAGGGTTCTAGGACAGGATCCTTGCCAGCTGGTACCTCACCGGCAGGGCTAGGGTGCCAAGGAGCCTGCGTGGGGCCAGAGAGACTGTGGCTGCTCTGCACTCCTTTGTGGTCTGCCCCAGGCAGTTCTCCCAGCTTAGGGACCAAGGGTTTAGGACTGGGGGACAGGGGAACTGGGGAAGCTTGTTCTGACTGTTCCTGCATTTTCCCTTTTTCACTCAATTCTGTCCAAATTAAAAGAAACAGTTGGAGGAATTTAGCAGCCGATTTATCTCCTTGTCTCACTAAGACTGTTAATTCTGTCCCTACTTGATCCCAGAAATGGATTCTCTCTGAAATGAATGAGCAAGGAGATCTCCTCCTTTTTAATGTCTTTATTAAGGTCAGCTCTAGGTGGGGGCCTGAGGGATCGCTCACACTGCCACTGCTCCCGATGAACGACACAGGGGAGGAGGTGTTCAGCTTTGCTGCATGGCAGAGCTGGGGCTTCTGTCCTTGGGAGAGTCCCTGGGAAGACACTGGCTTGTTGAAAAGTCTAGGGTAGTCATTCAGAGAGGGTGCTGTTGCACTCACAGTGACAAGACATGGAGCCCCAGCAGGTATCCTGATGTTTTCCCTGCTCACTGATGTAGTATGGAGTCCGGTCTGGGCAATGGCTTGCTTGCTCTAGGAGTTTTTAGATATCAATTCCACTTCCTCTGGGTGCTAAGGCCCATGGGAGTTCTCTTTATTTGTGTGCTGGGTGGTGTCATTGGTTGCCATTCGGGGAGCAGCAGGAGAGATACTTGGATACTCCACGGGAAGGATACAGTTTCAAAGAAAGGAGTCCGAGGTAAGTAGCATTTAACAGAGAAAACATTTAGGAAAGGCATTTGCAATTACAATAACAATAGGTATGAGGTGAACTGTATTTAACAGAGAAGGCCTTACAAGAGGTAAGGAGGTAAATAGTATTTAACTGAGAAGGCACTTTACAGTAACAACACTTAACTGAATTCAGGAACTTGTATTTTATTTCTTACATCTCCACCTCTGAGAAGGATACGTTTGGAAAATGCACGAACAGCCATCACGCAAACCTTTTTAACAAACCCCGGGAATACTGCAACTTTTTGCCTCCCCCCCTCAAGGAGTCCCACAACAAGAAAAACATCCCTTCCTGTGTAGCCGAACATTTTGAAGTTTTTGCACCCATAACTACCTTTTCTGTCGGCTACACACCCTTTCCTCCCCTGTGGTAAAAAGAAAAATGAAACAAAAATGGCCAGGGACCAGTCTGATCGGGGGAACATGCCGTGCGGCTTCTCGCGGCTTCCCTTTTCCTCTCGGGAATCAGTCCACCCTCACCCGTCAGTATCCCCCTGTCTGGGATTCTCACCTTCTGTAGGTCATCTGGAACAAAAAAGCACACAAAGCGGGTCCTCTAGCCGGAGGCAGTCCTGCTGGATATCACAGGGTTGCTGCCTCCTCTCCCTGGAGTGCAGCCAGACACAAGTCTATGCTCCCGTGGGGGGGATTGTGATGGCCAGATTCTCTCAGAAAATTAATTCCACAAATCTTCCACGGGGTCCCTGTGTGAGCTCACGTGGTGGGTGCCAGGTATCGCCATGGCTGGAATCTCCATGCTAGCTCTGTTTTCCTCACGGGCGATATTGAGTGGACACCTACTCCAAATTAAATTGTGGAGCCGGGCGTCTCTGAACCTTTCTTCGGCGCAGGCAGAGGATAGGGAATGAGGAAGGGAGATCTGCTGTCTCAGATCCAAAAAGTTTATTATTTGAATCGCTGCTACAGACAGACCCAGAAACCGCTGGAACAGCGGGCTATATACTAGAAGAGTTCGGGCAGGCTGGCACTTCTGGCCAATCACTGGAAAGCGAAAAAAAGGTAAACATAAACTTTGGGGCTAATGAAACAATAGGGGAAAGAAAATGTTATAAATGATCAACTAGCCAATCAGATATAAAGAATAAGTTTTATTTTTCCATTTTAAATCTATCTGGGACAGCCACAGGGAACAACATTCGAATGTTGGGTGAAACAGCCGACCGACAGCAGGGTTGCTATCTCGCACTGTTCCACGATTTGCTGGGGTTTGAGTCCGAGTTCTTATACTGTATTTTGTGCCTCCCGGCAGCAGAGGTATTGTGTTTTTCAAATTTAAGCCCAGTCTTTCACTTGATGATGAACCCTGAACAGATTTCCCGGTGCTGGGCTGAGTCTGAAAGGACCTTTCAGGAACCTTCCTTTGGGATGATGATGTCGTCAAATGCAGGGTCCACCCTCGAAATGGGTGTCGATGTGTTGATGGTGGGTTGATGGTGGGTTGATGGTGGGTTGATGGTCCGGGTGCCCAAGATCTGATTAGCTCAAGGAGCTACATCCTGGCAAGCCACTCTCCTTTCTGGTGTAAATCGAGATGTTAGTTTGTATACAAAGCATGTCCTGGTATTTGGTGAACGCCCGTCCCAGTCCGGGAATCAAGGTTACTTTTTATACTTACAGGGTTATAGAAAATATACATTCTATCATCTGCTATAACTTCCTT
>JANPWX010017427.1:119104-141372 GCA_024734555.1 Trochalopteron elliotii
ATGTGTAGGCATAGACACTGCACTGACAGTGTGGCCTGCTGGCAAGAAGCTGGGGAGGTGGGAGGCAATATGCCTGTGTGCACTGTTGGGAAGTAGGTTTCTGCCAAACCATATTTGAAACAGAGCTAAGGGTTCTCTTCAGCTCTGTCTGGGCCTAAGAAAGGACTACAGGCGACAACCCGATGAATCTATAATTAGTTGGTTAGTCCGCCTTTGGGATGCTGCAGGGGAGGCTACCATTCTGGACGGCACTGAAGCGAGGCATTTGGGATCTCTGTCACATGATCCTGTCATTGACCAAAGCATGATGAGGGAGGCTAGCCCTCACAGTCTCTGGGAACGGATCCTGGACGGTGTAGCACAAAGATACCTGTGTGCAGATGACCTCTATTTGCAGCAGACACAGTGGAAGACCATAGAACAGGGGATCCAACGTCTGAGAGAGATGGCGATAGCAGAGCTCATTTTTTCAGATGACATAACAACTAGGAATCCAGACTTGGTACCATCTACACCTGTAATGTGGAGGAAACTTGTGCAACTTGGGCCATCTGAATACGCTTCTGCTCTAGCAATAATGAAGCGGGATGAGACATATGAGACTGTGCTCGATATGGCAAAGAAGCTTCGAGCATATGCAGATGCTGTACATGGCCCAACTCATGCCAGAATTGCAGCTGTGGAAACACGACTGCAAAAACTAGAAGACAAAATAGAGGAGAATCATAAGAAACTCAGGGAAGAGATTAAGGAGGATTTCCTCCAAATCTCGGCTGTACAAATTAGAGGTGCTGGTATCCAACGCAGGCACTCCTTTGATGGGGAGAGAAGGTACACCCCAAGAGCTGAGTTGTGGTTCTTCTTGCGTGAGTCTGGAGAAAACATGAGGAGATGGGATGGAAAACCCACTGCTGCTCTGGCACAACGGGTACGCAATTTGAAGGAAGGTAAGATTCAAAGAGGAAGTTTCACTAAACAGAGAGCAGCTCCAGTTGCTCGTAGCCAAAATGCCAACTATGATGACGATGATATGTCCGATCCCCTTGAAGGAACCTCTAAGACATATACCCAAGGAAAGAAGGATAATCAGGCTTAGAGGGGCCCTGCCTCTAGCCAGGTAGAGGCTAGGGAAAATCGTGTTTTTTGGAAGGTGTGGATTCGTTGGCCTGGCACGTCTGAACCACAAGAATATAAGGCCTTGGTCGATACTGGTGCACAGTGCACATTAATTCCGTCAACACATGTAGGGGCAGAATCTGTATCTATTGCTGGTGTGACAGGGGGATCACAGGACTATACGTTGGTGGAGGCAGAGGTGAGCCTGACTGGAAATGAGTGGAAGAAACACCTTATTGCAACTGGCCCAGAGGCCCCATGCATTTTGGGCATAGACTACCTTCGGAGTGGGTATTTCAAAGACCCTAAGGGACTCAAATGGGCATTTGGGATAGCAGCTGTAGTGACAGAGGGCATCCAGCAATTGAACACCTTGCCTGGACTGTCCGAGAATCCGTTGACAGTAGGACTTCTGAAGGGGGAAGAGCAACCGGTACCAATTGCCACTTCAATAGTGCATCGCCGACAGTATAGAACAACTCGAGATGCCGTGATCCCCATTCATAAGATGATCCATGAGCTGGAGAGCCAAGGGGTGGTCAGCAAAACCCACTCACCCTTCAACAGCCCCATCTGGCCTGTGCGAAAATCTGATGGAGAATGGAGATTGACTGTGGATTATCGTGCCTTGAATGAAGTGACTCCACCTCTGAGTGCAGCCGTACCAGACATGCTGGAATTGCAGTACGAGCTAGAGTCCAAGGCAGCGAAGTGGTACGCCACTATCGACATCGCCAATGCATTTTTCTCCATTCCTCTGGCAGCAGAATGCAGGCCTCAGTTTGCCTTTACATGGAGGGGAGTGCAGTACACCTGGAACAGACTGCCCCAGGGGTGGAAACACAGTCCTACCATCTGTCATGGACTGATTCAAGCTACACTAGAAAAGGATGAGGCTCCATAACATTTACAATATATTGATGATATAATTTTGTGGGGAAACACAGCAGCAGAAGTGTTCGAGAAAGGAGAGAAAATCATCCAAATTCTCCTGGAAGCCGGCTTTGCTGTTAAGAAAAGTAAAGGGACCTGCTCGGGAGATCCAGTTCCTGGGAGTGAAGTGGGAAGATGGACGGCGTCAGATTCCTACTGATGTCATTAACAAAGTCACAGCTATGTCCCCACCAACTGACAAAAAAGAAACACAAGCTTTCTTAGGTGCTATAGGTTTCTGGAGGATGCACATTTCTGAGTACAGTCAGATTGTGAGCCCCCTTTACCTGGTTACCCGTAAGAAGAACGATTTCCACTGGGGCCCCGAACAGCAGCAAGCCTTTGCCCAGATCAAGCAGGAGATCGCTCATGCAATGGCCCTTGGCCCAGTTAGGATGGGACCAGATGTGAAGAACGTGCTCTACTCTGCAGCTGGGAGCCATGGTCTGTCCTGGAGCCTTTGGCAGAAAGTGCCTGGGGAGACTCGAGGCCGGCCACTGGGATTCTGGAGTCGGAGCTACAGGGGGTCTGAAGATAACTACACCCCAACGGAAAAGGAAATCTTGGCCGCTTATGAAGGAGTCCAAGCCGCTTCGGAGGTGATTGGTACAGAAGCACAACTCCTCCTGGCACCCCGACTACCGGTGCTAGGGTGGATGTTTAGAGGAAAGGTTCCCTCCATCCACCATGCTACCAGTGGTACATGGAGCAAGTGGATTGCCCTCATTACACAACGTGCCCGAGTTGGGAAACTAGATGGCCCTGGGATTTTGGAAGTGATTACAAATTGGCCGGAAGGTGAAAGTTTTAGTGTCTCAGATGAAGAACAAGAACCAGTGACCCGGGTTGAGGAAGCTCCACCATACAACCAGCTGCCAGCAGAGGAAACACGTTACGCTTTATTCACCGACGGTTCCTGTCGCGTCATAGGGATGAGTGGGAGGTGGAAAGCAGCTGTATGGAGCCCCACACAACAGGTCTCAAAGGCTACTGAAGGAGAGGGTGGATCCAGCCAATTTGCCGAACTCAAAGCCATTCAACTGGCCCTAGGTGTTGCAGAGAGAGAGAAGTGGCCAAGGCTCTATCTGTATATTGATTCTTGGATGGTAGCCAATGCTCTGTGGGGATGGCTAGAGAGGTGGAAAAAGGCTAATTGGCAGCCTAGAGGAAAACCAATTTGGGCTGCTGAAGAGGGGAGAGACATTGCTACCAGGGTAGGGAGACTACCTGTGAAAGTCCGCCATGTAGATGCTCATATCCCCAAGAGTAGAGCTAATGAGGAGCATCAAAACAATGAGCAGGTAGATCGGGCTGCAAAGATAGAGGTGTCAAAGATAGACTTAGATTGGGAACACAAGGGAGAGTTGTTCCTAGCCCGATGGGCCCATGATGCCTCAGGCCACCAGGGTAGAGATGTCACCTATAAGTGGGCATGAGACCGAGGGGTGGATCTAACCATGGACAGCATTTCTCAGGTTATCCATGACTGTGAGACGTGCGCTGCCATTAAGCAAGCCAAGCTGGTGAAGCCCCTCTGGTATGGAGGGCAGTGGTCCAAGTACAAGTACGGGGAGGCCTGGCAGATTGATTACATCATGCTGCCTCAAACCTGCCAAGGCAAGCGCCATGTGCTGACCATGGTGGAAGCCACCACGGGATGGTTGGAAACCTACCCTGTGTCTCATGCTACAGCTCGCAACACCATCCTGGGCCTTGAAAAGCAGGTCCTTTGGAGGCACGGTACTCCCGAGAGGATTGAGTCAGACAATGGGACTCGTTTCAAGAACAGCCTTATCAGCACATGGGCTAGGGAACACGGCATTGAGTGGGTGTACCATATCCCCTACTATGCACCAGCTGCAGGTAAAGTGGAGAGGTACAATGGATTGTTAAAAACCACCCTGAAAGCATTGGGTGGGGGGTCTCTAAAAAACTGGGAGCAGCATTTAGCAAAGGCCACCTGGTTAGTTAACACCCGAGGTTCCACCAACCGAGCGGGTCCTGCTCAGTCTGAGCTCCTTAATATAGTAGATGGAGATAAAGCCCCAGTGGCCCATGTCAGAGGTTTGTTGGGAAAGACAGTATGGATCAACCCTGCCTCGAGTACAGGCAAACCCATCTGTGGGATTGTTTTTGCTCAAGGACCAGGTTATACATGGTGGATAATGCAGAAAGATGGAATAACACGATGTGTACCTCAGGTAGATCTGAATGTGGGGTGAGACTCATATGTAAATGTCATTGTTTGCTGAATGTTACTACATGAAACAGAAGGAAACGTATAAGTGTCAAAGGTCTGAGCAAGTAAGATGGAAGGAAATGTGTAAGTGTTGAAGGTTTGAGTAAGTGAGATGAAAGTTTTTTTTATTGTATGTTCACGATATGGGATAAGGGGTGGAATGTCCTGGGTTGACGGTGCCTCCTATCCCAATCGTGCAGCTTTATCTCTATGTACTACACTGTTATGTCTAACAGCTGCCCCCCCCCCCTCGGCGGGCTGTTTTGCCGCGGTGGGGCTACTTGTTCTTTGGGGCTCTTGTTTTTAGCTCGGCTTTGCTGCTAGCTCGGCTTTGCTGCTGGCTTTGCTTTGCTTCTGGCTTTGCTTTGCTGCTGGCTTTGTTTTTGCTTTTGCTTTTGCTGGCTTTCGCTGCTTTCCTGGGTTTTTTTTCCTTTTTTTCTCCCTTTTCTTTCCCCCTCCCCCCGAAGATCATTGGACCGGCTCCGGACCTGACCTGGGAATATCTGGGGATCTCTGACACCTGAGACAGAAGCTCTGCACCCTCCCTTCACAGCAACTGCTTCTGTATTTTTCTTTTCCCTTGTGTTGGGGAGTGTTTTTGTTTATTTGTCAATAAATAGGTTTTTTCCACTTCTCCTCCGAGGAATTCCTTCTCAAACCCAGAGCTGGGGGGAGAAGGGGTGGTGGAGGTTTGTTTTCTGGGGGGCTCCTTCGGGAGACCTTCCCCTAATTTGTCCTAAACCAGGACACTCAGATAGACTGGATGAATTCTTAGGAACTAGTATACATTTTTTGATGATATTAATGCCATATTAAGATCAATATTTAATAATGAGGAGAGAGAGATGATTAGACAAGCTGAAATGCGAGAGTGGGAACGCCAGAACCCACAGGGTGTGCCAGGGGAACAGAAATGGCCAAACCAGAGACCCGGGTGGGATGCTCAGACAGAGGAAGGTGGATGGAATATGATAGATTTGAGAAACATAGTAATACAAGGCATACGGGAGGCGGTACCAAGGGGACAGAACATTAGCAAAGTATTTGGAGAATGCCAAGGGAGGGACGAAACACCTACTGAATGGCTGGACAAGTTACGAAAGAGCCTGCAGGTGTGCTCAGGAACAGACCCTAATTCTTCAATAGGGGAAGTATTGTTAAAAACTCAATTTGTAGCAAAGTCATGGGAAGATATACAAAGAAAGCTTGAAAAGTTAGAAAATTGGCAGGAGAAAGGATTACAAGAGCTACTGAGAGAGGCTCAGAAGGTGCATATGAGGAGGGATGAGGAAAAACAAAAGATACAGGGAAAGGTATTAGTTGCAGCTGTCAGGGAAGTGCAGAAGCAGGAAGGCACCCGAGACCCTATGAGACCAGCACAAAGCCATAATACCCAGAGAAGGCAGTCTCCCCCACAGAAAAAGAACCCCGATAATCAGAGGGAAATCCCTGAATGTTTTTACTGTAAAAAGAGAGGGCATTTTAAAAGGGATTGCAGAAAGAGGATGAAAAATGAGAAAATCTTTCAAGAAGACTAGGGGTATCGAGGGCTTTTTATTTTGGGGTCCAGAACATCTAAAAAGCCCTTGATAAAGTTGAAAATAGGACCCCAAAGGCAGGAACTGTTATTTTTGGTAGACTCGGGGGCTGAGAGAAGCACTGTCCAACAGCTACCACCAGGGTGCGCTAAAAGTAAAGATACAATGATGGTCATAGGGGCGAAGGGAGAACCTTTCAAAGTTCCAGTTATTAAAAATGTAGAAATAGAATCAGAGACTAGGATTTGCTTAGGGAATATGTTGTTAGTTGAGGAAGCTGATTATAATCTATTAGGAAGAGATTTAATGATAGCTCTCGGAATAAATTTAATTGTGCAAGAGTCACAGCTGGGGGTAAGTTTTTATAAATTAACTACAGAAGATGAGAATAGGATAGATCCTAAAGTCTGGCATACCCAAGGGGAAGCGGGGAGGTTGGAAATAGAGCCCATTTTGATTGAAATAGAGAGACCAGAGGATCTGATTAGAATTAAACAATACCCTGTTTCTATGGAGGGAAGAAAGGGATTAAAACCCATGATAGATGAACTGGTGAAAAGGGGAACTTTAGAACTTTGTATGTCAAGGCACAACACACCTATCCTGGCAGTACGGAAAACAGATGGAAGCTATAGGTTGGTCTGAGAGTTAAGGGCTGTGAATGAGAGGACCAAAACATGGTTTCCAGTAGTAGCAAATCCATATACCCTTCTAAATCAAGTCTCCCCTGAAGATACTTGGTACAGTGTAATAGACCTAAAAGATGCCTTCTGGACCTGTCCCCTAGCTGAAGAAAGTCGAGATTATTTTGCCTTCCAGTGGGAGGACCCAGAAACAAACAGAAAGCAACAGTTCAGGTGGACATCCTCACCACAGGGATTTATTGATTCACCCAATTTGTTCAACCAAGCCCTTGAACAATTATTAAGTCAATTTGTGCCAACAGAGGGGACTAAACTATTACAGTATGTTGACCACCTATTAGTAGCTGGTCCAAAAGAGGAAGACGTGAGGGCAAGTACCATAGCATTATTAAACTTCTTAGGGGATAAAGGACTAAAAGTTTCTAAATCAAAGTTACAGTTTACTGAACCCAAGGTTAAGTACTTGGGACATTGGATCACAAAGGGAAAAAAGAAGTTAGATCTTGAAAGAGTAGCAGGTATCATTGCATTACCTTCTCCACGGACAAAAAGGGAAGTCAGGCAGCTATTTGGGCTTTTGGGATATTGCAGACAGTGGATTGAGGGGTATAGTGAGAAGGTAAAATTTCTATACGAGAAACTGACTACTGATAGACTAAAATGGACGGATCAGGATGAAGAGGGATTCAAGGAACTAAAGAAGACACTTATAGCAGCTCCATTATTAAGCCTCCCTGATGTGAAGAGACAGTTTCAGTTATTTGTAGATGTTAGTAATCATACTGCCCATGGAGTACTAACACAGGATTGGGCAGGAGCTAAGAAACCTGTGGGGTATGTGTCAAAACTTCTGGACCCTGTGAACAGGGGGTGGCCCACTTGCTTACAAGCAATCGTGGCAGTGGGACTATTAGTGGAAGAAGCTAAGAAAGTCACTTTTGAAGCACCATTGGTAGTATATACTCCCCATAATGTAAGGAGCATTTTACAGCAGAAAGCAGACAAATGGCTCACAGATGCCAGACTCCTGAAGTACAAGGCTATATTAATCCACTCACCTGATTTGGAATTACAGACAACTGCTGCTCAAAATCCAGCCCAATTTCTGTTTGAGGAAGCATTAGAGAAGCCTACTCACAATTGTGCAGAGGTGGTAGAATTTCAGACAAAGATAAGGCCAGACTTGGAGGAGGAGGAATTAGAAGAAGGAGAGAAATGGTTTGTAGACGGATCAGCAAGGGTCATAGAAGGGAAGAGAAAATCAGGATATGTGATAGTGGATGGACAGTCAGGAAAAGTAGTGAAGTCAGGACCCTTAAGTTCTAGTTGGTCAGCACAGGCTTGTGAATTGTATGCAGTGTTACAAGCACTTAAAAGATTGAAAGGAAAGAAAGGGACAATTTTTACCAACTCAAAATATGCATTCGGAGTAGCCCATACCTTCAGAAAAATTTGGGAAGAAAGAGGTTTAATAAGCACTCGTGGAGGAGGGCTGGTTCATGAGGATCTAATAAAACAAATCTTAGCGGCTATTAGAGAACCTGAGGCGATTTCCATAGTACACGTAAAAGGGCACCAAGTAGGAATGCAGTTTTGAACTCGAGGAAATAATTTGGCAGACAGGGAAGCCAAGAATGCAGCAGTATTGATTGTAAATACCCCGGATGTCGAGAGGGACAAGACCCAGGAATATCCCTCTTGTCTTTCCCAAAAGGAAATTGAAGGATATGAGAAGATAGGGGGAAGGTTGGAAGAAGGAAAGTGGAAACTGCCAGATGGGAGAGAGCTATTATCTAAGGATTATACTAGAAAAATCTTAAAAAGGCTCCACCAGCAAACTCACTGGGGGGCACAAGCCCTTGCGGAACAATTTCTAAAATTTTTCTGGGGGAAAGGAATTTATGAGTTAGCAAAGCAAGAAGTACAAGGGTGTATGATATGTCAGAGGATTAATCGGACCAGAACAGGGCAAACATTCTTATGAAGTCATCCCCTAGCCTATGGCCCGTTTGAAAGGATTCAGACAGATTTCACTGAACTACCTAAGGTAGGGAGGTATAAATATTTATTGGTAATAGTAGATCAATTGACCCATTGGGTAGAGGCCTTTCCTAGTACTGGAGCTACAGCCCAGATAGTGTCAAAGATATTGTTGGAAGAAATTGTACCTTGATACGGAATAATAGATTATATAGACTCAGATCAAGGGACGCATTTTACATCAAAAATCATCAAACAATTGGCAGATGCTTTAGGGATTTGGTGGAAATATCATACCCCATGGCACCCTCAGAGCTCAGGACAAGTAGAAAGGATGAATCAGATGCTAAAGGCCCAGTTGTCAAAATTAATGTTAGAAACTAAAATGTCTTGGGTAAAATTACTCCGTCTAGCCCTACTAAATATCAGAACTATGCCTCACTCTGAGACTGGGCTGTCACCCTTCGAAATGCTTTACAGAATGCTCTACGAACATGGGATGCCAGTGGGGCACCCCAGAATAGAAGACAGCCAGATTCAGCCCTATTTAATAGCGATAAATAAGAACCTACAGGAATTGCGAAAGCATAGACTGATAACACAAAGCACTCCCTTGGGGTTTGCCATACATAAGATACAACCAGGAGATGAGGTATTAATTAAAACCTGGAGAGAAATCCCTCTGACACCTCACTGGGAAGGTCCTTTTCTTGTCCTTCTAACCACAGACACAGCAATTCGAACAGGTGAAAAGGGCTGGACGCATGCTTCTTGAGTAAAGAAGATTGAACGTCGGGAAGAGACACCTGAGTGGAAAGTGACCTCTTCCCCAGGAAACTTAAGGATAAAATTACATCAACACACTTAATGACTGAGGGGAATAAGATGTTTGGTACCCGTATGCGAATGTTATCCATGTATTCACTTTGAATGTGTTTATTGTCACAAAATCTGGGTCACACACTGTAGAAGAGGATATAGACCTAGGGGCTTGTGTACAAAGTGTCTGGAAGTAGAACAAAACCTGACTAGCCGTATCTTAGTACTCGCTACTAACTTGGGCATACTGGAATTAGATTCCCCAGAGTGGTATCTCTTGTACCAAAAGGAGATAAGGAGTAAATTGGATTCAAGAGCACAAGTTCTAGCAATCGAGTGCCGAAGGTCAAAGTACCCTGCAGTGCTGACACAGTCAAATTATCAAGGTGGGGCATCTTTAAGAGGAGGTATGCAGCTCGTTCCAATTATGGGTCTCCTGAAGAACATCCCTGCTGCTGAGAAGACAGATTACCTCGCCGCTGGTGGCAACCCAGTGGGCGCAGGCAAAGGCAGAGGCTTACGCCTGTGGGGAATTCTGGTGGTTCTGAGCCTAGTGATGGGCAAGACAGCCAGTCTGCCCCCAGAGAATCAGCCCAGAGCTGAGAAGCAAAGCCCAGTCAATGACTGTGAGCAGTGCCTTAAGACTGTCCTGACTGGACAAACGGCAATGAAAATTATGGCATACCAAGCCCACTATGATTGCAGAAACAGTAAAGAGAAAGGGTACTGTACCTATAATGGCACTCGATATAGGATATGTCAATCGGAAGGGGAAATAGTCTGTCATAACCCAAGAGCAATACCTAAAGATGGCCAGCCAGAAATACTATCTACAAAAAGAGAAAAGAAAGCATTAACACACACAGTATACAAACGGGATGCTGGGTGGGTACCCACTATTCCCACATGTAATCAATGTAACTGTACTGTATGGATCGGAGGTAGGATGGAATCAACATTCATAGCATATTTTCAAGTTAATAAGCTATGTTATGATCGCAATCAGTTAGAAATGTGTGTTATGGGCGGAAGGACATATTGGGTGGGAAAGAACTTAAAATATGACCAAAAGTTCTCTCTCAGTAGTAAGCCTATAATACTTGATCTTCTTAAAGATGATGATGAACAAGTATGTTTACGGTTTGACAAAACTTTTTGTTTTTTGAAAAATGAAGAAGGGATAGATCCAGAAAGTAAGATGAAACAAATAGCTCAAGAATTGAAGAGACAAGAGTCAGAGGCAAGGAGAAAAAGGATGGAGCAAGAGAGATTAAAAACTCTCAGTGAACAATATGAACAGTTAGAAAAACAATACAGTGATTGGGGATTGCCAGCCTCAAACTGGAACCTTTTTATAGATTTAATGCAGGAAATTGCCACCGAATTAGGATTGTCTAATTGTTGGATCTGTGGAGGACTTAAATCAGCTGAAAAATGGCCATGGAAGGGTGAGAGTTTAACTCCAGAGCAACTTCTAAAATTGTATAATACCCAGATATCTAAAACAGTGCAACGACCTGAAGGGTGGATTTTGGATCAGAGGATAATTGAAACTATTTGTATTAGCAGAGAAGGAAAAGAATATACTGAAATAGTGGGATATACTCCTTGTATGTCCACCCTAGCAGTAAATTCAAATAATAAAACCAAAGTCTGGCAACCAGAACCTCCTGCCGGGTATTGGAGTCAAACCAGAGGGACAAATTGTGAATGGATTAACCAAATTGGGTTATGTTGGCATAAAAGCTCTGGAGCTAACCCTTACCAGTCCCTGGAAATTTTAGAGGATTACTGGAAGGAACCAGAGACTACAAATATTAAATGGAAAGCCCCTAACAGAATATACTGGATATGTGGGAAAAAGGCTTACAGTGAGTTGCCCCGCAGATGGAAAGGATCCTGTACTCTAGGAATGATTTGGCCCTCCTTCCTTATGCTACCAAGGTCTGAAAGCAATCTGCTAGGAGCACCCCTGTATGAGACTGAATAGAGAGAAAAGAGAACTAAAGAGAGAGCTTCCTAATGCAGGAGGTAATCAAAAATGGGGGGAGGATGAATGGCCTGCAGAAAGAATAATAGCATACTATGGCCCTGCAACTTGGGCCCAGGATGGAAGCTGGGGATATAGAACCCCAATCTACCTACTAAATAGATTAATAAGACTCCAGGCTGTAGTAGAGACTGTATCAAACCATACCTCTGACGCTCTCGAGTTATTGCCCAAACAACACTCCCAAATGAGGGCTTTTGTATATCAAAACCGAATAGCATTAGATTACTTGCTGGCTGAAGAAGGAGGGGTCTGTGGAAAGTTTAATGAATCTGAATGTTGTATAGAAATCGATGACTATGGGGAAACTATCAGGGGCCTTGCAGCAGAAATTAAGAAAGTGGCACATGTGCCAGTTCAGAAATGGAACTCTATCCTTCAAGCTTCATGGTGGGATCAGTTATTTGGGGAAGGAGCTTGGTGGAAAAAGGTGGGCTTCTTTATATTATGTTCAATAGCTGGATTAATATTCTTGCCCTGCTTAATACCGTGTTTCATTTGCCTAATACATTCTGTGTTACAAGGTATGCAGATAGCAGCCCTGCCTACAGATCCGGAACTTGCCACAGAAAAATTTGGCCAAGTCCCTAAGGTATCCAAAATAATGAAATTAGGGGAAGGTGAGGAAAAAAGTAAAGCTGCAGAAGTTTTGGCTAAGTTTGAAGCACAAGTAAATGAGGAAAGGATTGGTTATGAGAAATATTGTGCAACATTATGGGAGGAATGGCACAACTACAATAAGTTCGAGCAAGAATAAAGGATTTTTCCAACTAGTAATTCAGGTCAATAGAAACTATTAAAAGCCTAAAACTATCTCATGATAACACTATGACACTAAGATACAATGAGTACTGATGGTATAAGGGAAAATTTAGTAGAAGATTAGGAATGATAAACTGTAGAAATTAGAATAGCTACCTAGGATAGCCTGTTCTATAAGGGATATTAGTTCATGCACCAATGTAATGGTTAAATAGAAATGAAAACTGGTAATAAACAAAACAAATCAAAACTTGTTAATAAAGTATGAATTAATGTGTTGATATAGAAGGGGAGGGATTGTAATATATGGTATAAAATAATTCGTGCTTGAGAATTAAAGATTCCAGGAATTGTGAAATCGCAGTCAGCAACAGGGGAAGAAATCGATTTGCAACAGAAAAGAGGATGGAATCGAGCACAGATGGGCTGCCTCTGGTGATGGGTCTGACTATGCCCACGTGATAAGCACCAGATACGCATCTCCAATAAGATGTGTCGTCAACGCCAAGCATTCCCAAACCTGATTCCCATAAAGAGAATCAAGCATTCATCCCTTCCCGGAAAACTTTTCATCAGACTGGCAGCAAGAAAAGAAACTACATGAATATGCTAAGAGAACAAGAGTGACAAAAAGAATGGGAAAACCCCTGTTCAGTTGAAAAAAACTGTATAAAAACAGACCCTGCAAAGGCAGAATTTGTGAACAGAGGGGGATTCGGAGCAGTGGAGTCCGAATCTAAGTTCACCCAGTGTCGACCCCGGGCTCGGCACTGTTTTTGATTGTGGCTTTAAGAAACTGATTTTGATATTGCAATAAAATCCGCTTTAATTATTAATTTGGTTACGTCATTTATAACAAAGACTAAGACTTGGGCCTACTGCTCAGAATTCCTCACTATTTTCCCTAAAGATGGCTTAATGAGATTAAAGGCTGCAAAGTTCACCTTATGGTGAACAGGTGGAGAATTGTAGATCAAACTCCCCATCAGTTCCTGCCTGTGTGCCATGGAAAAAGCCATCCTGAGTCTCCATAAAGCAGCTGCATTTGTCAGGGTGCTGATCCTGAGCTGTGTCACTGCACAGGAGATGGAATAACTGTACTTGCACATCCCTCTCAGGACCAGGACAATGCAGCACGGAATGACTTGGATGGTTCCTTGGATCCACCTTATTTGGATGAAAATCCAAATTGCTTCGCAGTGGGGACAATGAATCAGTGAAAGGCAAGTTCAGGTACCAAAGGCAGTACTTCAGCTACTGAAAAAGCCATTAAAACAGACCAACCTAAAATTTACTGTTAATGTAGACATCAGAAGAGTTAAAAACAAAAAAAGCAGTATCAAAACCACCCAACCAACTCCTGGCATTTCTGGATAATTATGTAAAAATGGAACTTTTCTGGTTATTAAAGGTTAACATGTTCTTGTCAATATACAATATACTTCTGGTAAATATTGTGAGATATAATAGTTTTGTGCTAGCGCAAACCAGCACAATTATTGCTTTGTTAATATATTGAGAAAAAAACCCAATTAAACTGCTTCTTTTTTCCTTACAAGGGAAGCAGTTGCTGGCAGCAATAAATATGTTTTCTACTTCCAGATTTATTTATTGTTCTGTCAAACTAAGAGCATTTGAAGTATTTCTGCACTAAATATATTCAACTTATCAAAAATCATGTACAGAATGAGAAGTGTCAGAATAAAATTAGCAAGATTTTCTTTTAGTGTAAGTTGTAACAGAGCTTTATATTTGGCACAATATAATTCTTACTTTAAAAACAAAATTTAACCTTTAAATAAACTGCAGAATGAAAAAGTGGAATCCTGTTTTTCCAAGGAGGAATTTAGAAACAATATGTTGTTATGCATATAATCTTAATTAACATAAGTGACTGCACAACTGTAATTATGAGACCCACATTTGATTGACACCTGATATTCAAGTGAAAAATGAGTAATTCTGTGTTTTTGGAAAAGGAAGTAGCATAATTTTTTTGTTCCTCATATTAGTCAACAGCAGTAAGGATATGCAGTATGAGAATTAACACCCACAAGCTTTTTGTTTAAATAAATCTCTACATTTTCAACTGCCAAGTGAAAAGGAGGAAATTAATTAATTACAAAATCTTAACAGAAATTTTCACCAAATTGAGTTCCTAAGGAAAAGCAACTTTAATCAGACTTTTAGTTTGCTAGCAGAGACTTCTGCAAGTAAAATGGTAAAACTGATAGATACTTAACAGAAGCATGTGATTAAATCAGAGCAGTTTCATTCTCTGGGAGTTATCAGTCAACTCAGAGCTAAACTATACCTGACCTCCAGTCACCTGATTTTCATCAATGCCCAGTTGATGAATATCATTTTTTCTATCATCTGGAGTAAAAAGTAGTTCTAAATGCAGATTTAGTTTTAGTTGCAGTTGCTGGTGGCTTGTGCCAGAAAGAGTTACAGAATCTCTCACAGATTTCCCAGGTTCTTGGTGCACAGCCACGACAGATGGGCAAGAAACAAATATTGCTTGATACGGTTAAAATCCCAGAGTGGAAAGCATGAGACTTTTATTGTACTGAATGACTGAAATAAGCTGAAGTTCAGATCATGTCATATCATCAGGATGAACTCCAACTTGTCCAGGCAGGAGCCCTGATGCCAAATGGATATGGCAATAGTGTATAGAGCAGTAATATAAATTAGGATGGAGAAATCTAACACTGAAATCTTTCAGTCTCCATGATTTGGTCCATTCTCCTACTCCAATTAAGCCAACGGTGGAATGTTTGGGGATTCTTCATTTTTGTTCTCTCTAAGAAATGCTGTGTCCTTAATTCTACCATTATTTTACAGGTACAAGAACATTGGACTGACTTGCACTTGCACTGATTCCATTTCAGCTGTGAGTGAAGCCATGAATTACTGCTCATCATCCCATGGTTTGAGTGATATCCTTCAATTTAAGTCCCACACCCAGGATAACACAGAAGTGGAAGGCTCACTAGAATAACATGTCATTCAGCTGGCAGAGTAACTCCATTTTTTGTAAAGGAAGACATTCTTACAGGCACTTAAAAATGCATTTTAAGGAGGACAACACTGTACTTGAGTTGTATGCCTAATTTGCAGGGCAAAGATAAGAAATCAACTGCTTGTTCTTGACTCATATTTTCAATGAGCTTGTTATTTGCTCTGCTCAGTGTCTATGCAAGAAAAAAAATTGCTCATTGAAAAGTAAAGTAGAAAAGAACAAAGAAAAAACATTTTTAGCTTAATTTTAATTTGTGCATGCTGGGCAAACAGCATGAATGTTCCTGTAAAAAATGTGTTGAAACTGGAGCCATTGAGCTTGGGAGTGTTCAATCTAAGTTTTGCTTGTTTAACCAGTTCTTGATTTCTGAGCAAGTGAATCTAATGCACTATGCTTGGGGATGTTTCTTACTGTATTTCATTATAGCTGCTGAGAATTTAAAGCAATTATCTTTTCATGTTTTCTCTCTGTTTCTTTTTGTGTAGTGTTCCCTACTATGGGACTGCTCTTATTATCTTGTATGTTAAAGCTCATCAAATTTGTATCCTTGTTTGCCAGGCAAAAATTAGCTGTGAACTATAGGAGCTGCTTTGGAGTTCTGTTCTGTACACACTGGCTGATTTCTGCAATATGCTGTTGCTCAGAGATCAGCTCCTGGGCTACTGCTTCATCTTAGGGTGTAAGCAGATGTTCTCAGTTTTGGCAACTTCACGTGAATTTGGACACCAAAATCTGTGTCCTTGCTGTTGTCAAAGTTATTCAAAGGAACTTCCACACTCTAGAGCAGGACATGGGTTGTAACTAGCGAGTTACAGCTCTGAAATGCTACAATATTCATTTTCTTTTGCACAAATGGAGTGACATTTAAACTTTGGATCAAGCTATTATTCTCTGTCCCTGCTGTCCCCATATTTTGTGACTTCTTTTGATAAAAATTCAGATGTAAGCTCACACAAAAGTTGCATGCAACTCTCAGAAACTGAGAGGGGCATTTAATTATTTTAAAACATTCTCCTGAATTCTTTAGCACTGTTATAACTGGAATCACAAAATCGGATTAATATAAAAACAATTTATTAGAAAAAACGATCCCAATCACTAACAAAGAGAGAAACCACAATAAGGACGGACAGCGCAGCGCTGGGTGGACAGGGATCTGTAACCTAAGGTACAGATTTCCCAAATCCACACGGAGCGAACTGCTGCTTGGGGTCTTATAGGGTTTTTCGTGTCCTGAGGCAAAACAGGTGTGGGGCATAGTCCGATAAAGAGTCCAAATACAATGTTGAATGAATTTCCCAGATTCGTGGAGCCTTGTGAATAGCGATACAGGAAGGCTCTTTTCACCTGCGTATCAAGCTTATCAATTTTTGATTGCATTTGCGGGTGGGTTCTGGAGAGGAGTCTTCTCAGCCCGACGTGTCGCTGATCATTATCTTAGCTGGCCAACTTCTTTGTCCCCCTTGATGGTCCTGGTTCTGCTCTTTGTCTTGGGCTGATGAGAGGTTGTGACTCGAGCAGCCGCCTGACTCGGGAAGGAATTTTTAAACAAACTACACTTTTTATATCTTTATACTAACATTAATAAAACATATATTTCTATTTTTTTCTGCACGAATTTTTACCCCAATGATACATTTATTACAGCACCATTCACAATCCTGTCTGTGGCATTCCAACACTGTGCACTTGGCATCATAGAACACAAACAGAATATCTTCATCTCTGGATAGGAACAAGATAGCCTGCACAATCAGATACATTTCATAGAGATAAATCTTGACAGACACTTTAATAGTTCCCAGCATTGGTGGGGATGAGCAGTAAGCTTGTACTTGAATGTCATTTTTGTTTTCTGCCACTTTTTGGATACGCAAATATATGTAGGCAATAAAACTAGCAGATGATGAAAAATCATGACTTCTAGTTGTAAGAATTTCTTATTTGACTCATGTTACACATGAAAAGAGAAGCCTGAGAAATGTTTTCAGAATTCAAAACCCAGTTTCTACCCTGTTCAATTTTTACTCCATCTCCACCAGTTAACTATGAGCCAGTTAACTCTGGTGCTCTTTTTGTTACAGATGTTTTTTCTGTAGAAATGAGCTGACTCTCCTTTAATCAGAATGTGCAGTAGACAAATGAAGCTGTGTAAGTAGTTCTTCATGCCTTCTGAACACCAAAGGAACTCAGTCTTTCTGCCATCTGAGCAGAATACCTGTAACCAGTCCTGGGCTGCTTTTCCTGGAATTGGGAGTGTGTGGGGATGGGACCTTTCTGCCTGCAGAAGCTGCCTTAACCCTGATCCCACTCTGCTGATGGAGGCACAGCTCTCTCATAACCAGGACAGTGCAGCCACCTCAGCTCCTGCCATTGTTTTGCTAGTAAGTTTTAGGAAATGGACTTCATTCTTCACCCTCTTAAAGATTCAAACACTCCTCTTGAAAAAGTTGAGTACAGACATCCTTTACATTTTATTTCACACATTTGAGTTTGAGGGTGGGCTTAGGGTCCTTTTCTTAAGACTGTCATAAGGTTAAAACTTTAAAGCCTCTTTTTTTTTTTTTTTTTTTTTTGTGGAATACAGTGAGCACTTTACATCTAAACCTCTGTTCTGCATTTTGACAGTAAGCTTGAATCTGGTAATCTAACAGAGGCAAAAAGCAGCCTCAGCAGACATGCTCCAACCTTGTGTTCAACCATATTAAGAATTAATACTTAGTCTTGCCATACAACCCAGCTTTAATAAAACCTCCTAAATCCTCTTGGCTACTGCTTTGACAGGGCAGCAGCATCAATCTCAGCGCTCGACTTTTGTGTTTGCTAATTCAATGGGCAGCCAGACAAGGCTTTCAGAGCTGCATTTATAGGATAACGAGGCTTTTTACATAGTTTCAGTTTTTGCCATGTTGACAGAAAAAAAGAAAAACATCTTTGAGAATGATGGATTTTAAAAATATTCTCAGAATAAATGTTTCCTGCAGAATAAATGCTTCTGATAGGACCAATTGTTTGAACTTTCTTTCAAACTATTTAGTGTATCCTCAGGAATTGGGATGTGCCTCCTTTTTGTACCTTCACTGGCCATTTTTGACAGAGGAGAAGCCTTAAAGTATCATCAGTTTAGGGTGAAGACAAGTCTAAGACTTCTAACAGGCTTCTTGTGTATCATTTTCTTGCATTTTATATGACTTACACATCTCTAAGACAATACTGCTCCTTTTTGGCAGTTCCAATTACATTTTAATATTGTAAAAGCACGAACATACATATTTAGCTGAAGGTTTGTGCATCTGAGTGGAAATGTAGATGCCTTAGTGCTGATCTGGTTAAACACACCACTGCCCAAAAGAGTTTGTCCCAAAGCTGCCTGCATGCAGCTCTTTGTTCAAGCTGTCAGTGCAGCACAGCAGCTCCTCTGCCTGTTGGCCTGCCCAGGCTCACTGGAAGGGAGCGTCACAGCTCCTGACGGGACTACCTTATCATGTCTTTAATTAATAATCAGTTTGATTAAGTAAGTAGACCTGGTCAAATTATTTCTTCTTTTTTTTTTTTGGCCTGAATGCATTGGAAGTCTGGATTTTTTTTCAGGTACAGACTCAATGGGTCAAGGGCAAAATTCACACTGATTTGACAATGCCAAGATTCTATTTATGATAAGGAAAGGTAATTTTCCAAATTTAATACTTTTAAGTAAGCTTTTTTTTCCCCACCCAGGAGGGTCTACTCTGAGGCTTCTTCTCTAGTTTCTTTGGAAGTTTTAGTACTGTTCCATCTAAATTTTCTTCCACATTTATGGAGTTCTGTTCACTTCTTTTTCAGTGCATACATAGTTATGTTTGGATCTTGATTGGGAATTTTGACCTCTGAAGCATTTCAGCATTAAAAATACCGGTCATGATCAAAATATTTCTGATTTAAAATTCATTAACATTTGATATTTAAAATCAAGAGTCTTTCAAGCCTGGCCTCAATCAACAGTTTAGGGGTATGGCAAAACTGTAGATTTTCTGACTTAATCAGAAATACTCATCAACAGGTAATACTGTCTCAGCAACACCACCTTTTGGTGTTTGTGGATGCCGAATGTGAGAAATCAGACAGCAGCACAGTGTCTGTGTGAAACTAAATTTTCTCATACTGGCCTGGGATATTGTGGCCTGAGAAATTGTGAGGAGGAATTCAAACAGTCCTTGGAGAAAGTTAAACAATGCTTGCAGGTGTTGCTTGTCTCCCTGTTGTTTACTTGCAAGAAACAATTGAGGGGTGTTGTTCCTAACTGTCCAATGATGGTGATGTGTTGGTTTGCTGCCCAATGAAACTTTATTCTCTCGGAACTGTCTATAAAAGAGGATTTCGAAGAGTAAAGATCACTCTCACTTGCTAACGAGCTGGAGAGTCTTGTGTCCTTTCTACCGACGTTCCTAATTAGAGCAACAGGTGTTTTAGTGCTTTTCTAGCAATCAGGATTTTTAACATGCTGCATGAACAGCAGAGCAGCTTCAGGTCTCGTTGGTATCCTCCAGGAAAAGTTCAGATCCAGCTTCTCTAAACTCTGCAGACTTCAGCTGTTTTGCTCACAAGGATGGTGACTTGGTTCCCCTCTGACTCTGCACTTTGACACTTAACACCTACTAAATATTGTTATATATAGTTTTTTTGATGAAACATAATTTCAGAGGCTTTACCTTTCTGACATTTCTGCAACCAGTTGATGTTTGGAACTGCACAGAACAGCATTCATTAGGGAAAAAAAAAATAAACAAAAAACAAAGAAGAGTTAGGGACTCTAAAGCTGCAATGGAAATTGAGAGAGTAAGAATCTAGAGCCTCGTCTCTCATTCTTGATTTTTTCCTCACTCTGATGACAGAGACCTTGTCTCTGTAACCTGATAATTTAGTTGTTTCAAGCTCTGCATCTTTTGACATTTACTAAGGTCCTCAATTGATTTATCTCAGTTAAGTACATTCGTCTATTGACAGTTCTCAACCATTTATTGTTATCTGCCTAGTCACGACTATACAACCAATCTCTCTCAGTCTTCCAAGAAAGGAATTACCACAAATCAAAGCCCTTAGGTAACAAATCCCAGAACTTAGTGAGCAAAACCTGATTCACTTGTTACTTTTTTTTTTTCTGGAGGTTTTCATTGCTTCTTGCCCAGTTTTGGAACCAACCTGAAGAGCTCCCTGAACAAACTTACTATATAATAACATTCAGCTGTGTTACTAGCTCTATTTATGAGGTTAACTTGTGGAAAAACTTCCATAACAGAATAATTTGACACTTTGCTCTTTAAGAGTGTCTCCTCTAATACCCAGGTGAATGTAGATGCCTGTTCACATTAAAACACATTTTTCATGCGACACAGAGTTGCTCAAAATGCAATTTTGTCCCCTGCTGCTGCTGAGCCATCCCTTCACTTCATACACTTTTGCCCAGGGCCATGCTGGTTTCTATTCATAAAGGCTTCACATCAGTGTTCCACTGCTGCCTAATTGCAGCTGGAAACTCAAAGGAGCAGCACTGTGGATTTTTCTAATGGGTCGTGGTTGGAAATTCCCATGCATAATATACTGTGGCAGGATATCACTCATGTCACACACCAAAACTCGAGTCAGCTATTCAAGTTGTAATTGTGTTAACAGCAAATTGCTGTTGCTGGCTTCTTTTTTTTGCCCAGTAACAATTTGTAAAGCTATCACAGAGTTTTCAAAGTAGAAGCATAATCATGTTTTCACTAAATGTGTCTATAATTTTCCCTGCCCTAGAAGTACAGTGTGGATTGCCTTCCTCAGCCTCCTAATTGAGGGAGTTGCTGACTCCTGCACTCTCACCATCACTGTAGGTCACAGCAAGTCTTACAGTCTTGGAAAAACACCCTGATCTCTGAATTCCTGTAATGACAGCAGATTTAGACAATTATCAGCATTTTTAACTCCATCACTGTGAGGTTTGTGACTTAGCCATAAAAACAATCAGGCAATGCTGAGCCCTGACCTGAGAGCTCCAACTCAAAGAGCTCTTAATGCTGTGTTGTGCACTTGAAAGGAAGTCAGCAAAGCATTTCTTACATGGAGTGTAGGACAAAGAAACAATCAGCGTGGAATCTGTCCTCGTTATTACACCTTATACTGTCAGAGCTGTTTCCAAAGAGGGTTTTTGACAAGGTGAAGCACCACTGTGACTGCGGCTTATTTAATGCAACATTGTTGGCTTGTTATCTACACACACCTCCAAGCACAATGAGGCTTTGATGATCCTTGCATTACACACCATCATTAAAGAAATCGAAAAATAGACTATTTAAATACATACACTGCAGTTTGAACATTGCTATTCAAGTGTTGGATGCACAAAATGACTGAAAAAAGCATAATATTGCTTTATACCAGCCTAACTAGTGGCTTTGATTTATAAAAAATATGGATATTGATTTAATACCAATATCCAACTATGACAGACAAAGACTCTCTAACAGTTTAAAGTTAGAAAGTGTATGTTTATTACGACGCTGGACAGCGTGCGGGATAGCTCCCAAATACACACGCGCGCTTTACAGATGATCACAGGGTCTTTTTATTTACAGGAGTATTGAATACCCAAAACACAAATACATATTCATAGCTCTGGTACATCCCATTCCCCGCTTCGTATGGTAATTAGCCAAAAAGCCATTAAGCATGCGTAGTTCCTTCTTTGAAATGGGTTGGTGGTCTTTTTTATGGGGTGGGGCCTCAAAATGATGAAGTAAATGGGTCTTCCTCACTTTGACTTTTTAACCTTTAAGTGCTACGTGACAACGGAATCCTGTTTTTCCAGGGCTGTTTGATTTATGGTTGTATTGTATTCTTGGAGTCTATTGATTAGTCAGAATACATAAACAGGCCTCATGATTTATTGGTTCCTTAAATCCGGCTACTGTTAGTAGAGGGAAGTTTGTCTATCTTACCTCAGCAATATCTAGTTTAACTAAAGTCTTTAATTCTTAAAAATTAATGTCTCATTCCCCACTTCTTCTTTAAAGTGAGTAAATTCCTTTACTCAATATATAGAGTCTTCCTCATCTATCCAAGCAGTACAGCTAGTGTCTCTCAAGACCAAGCCATACGCCTTTGATAGTGAAGTTAAGGCTGCTACTCGTCCTAGCATCCTCCAATT